>PVJL010005762.1:0-103189 GCA_004026885.1 Lyroderma lyra
GGTTTGGGTTCATTAATTATTCATTAGGTATTTGAAAGGGCTGCAGCGATTGGTGGCTAGGAGGCCTGGTCGATTGTTTCTTTGCTAGAGATACGTGTCACTCTACGCGGCTGGAAAAGTTTTGCATAAATTATTCCGATGAGGGAAGGGGAGGGGCCACGCATAGATTAGGCAAATGAGCCGGGGAGGGAAGGGGTGCCGGCTACGAATTAGCCTAAGTTATTAAAGATGGCGGCGGAGCGGAGTCGCTCCCCTATGGAGTCGCCGGTCCCGGCCTCTATGTTCGCCCCGGAGCCCAGCTCCCCGGGGGCGGCCCGGGCCGCGGCGGCCGTCGCCCGGCTCCACGGCGGCTTCGACTCGGACTGCAGCGAGGACGGCGAGGCGCTCAACGGCGAGCCGGAGCTGGACCTCACCAGCAAGGTAGGCCTGGGCGCGGGCGCGAAGCGGACCCGGCGACGAAGAGCCGGGGCGGCGGGCCGGGCCGTCTCCGGGGCGACGGCGGGAGCGGGAGGCGCCGCCAGGGGCCGCCCCGCGCCCCGCCGCCCTTCCCGGGCCGCGCCGGCCCGGCCTCCCGACGCGATCCGCAGCCCTCGGCGCCGCCACGTGGAACGCGGGCTCCCGACGCGGCCCCCACCCCAGAAACCGAGCGCGGCCTCTCCCTGCACCGTCCGCGGCCGCCGAGGTCGGAGGTGCTGGGGCCGCGGGGATCGGGCCGTCGGAGCGGGAACCGGGGGCGTCTCTGACGGGTGCTGGGAAAGGAAACAGAAAGTAGCCGCTCAGTCGGGGCGAGGCTGGCCTCGTTTACGAATCCCCCCAAACGAAACGGGAAGATGGGCAGGACCCATCGTCTCGCCATCCTGGGAGTGGAACCACATCCTGTATGAAGGGACTAACGAAGGACCTTTCAAGTCTTGCTTTCTGAGCTCTTGTGAAGGTCTCACCTTCTAGTTGGCATTGTGGGGGATACAAAGTAAGTATAAGATGTGACTTGTTGTTTTGAAGGTGCTGAACATTGCTAAAGGAAGGAATGCCACCTTGGGAGTCAGACAGGGCTGGGTTCTGTGAAAAAAAAAAAAAAAGAAAAAAGAAACAGGCCCAAGGTGGGGTCACTTTGCTGTCCAGGACAGCAAACCAAGACTTAATTGCAGTTTCAGCCCTTCCCAGCTATGAAGTATTAAGCTGTAATTTCCTCATCAACACCACAGAGGTAATCTGCTAAAACCCCCTGCCACCCTTCCCCCTGGAAACAAACAAAAACAGGTGACTTGGAACGCCCCTTTATTTACTTTTGCTGGTAACGTGCTTGTCCCTCCCAGTGTCCTAGGAGAACCTTGCATTTTGCACTACTTCTCAGAGCAAGTCTCTTATTTACTAGTTGGCATGCTGTGTGATTTATGAATCAGTCAATAAAGTCAATGAGATTTTCAAGTTTACTTGGTTGAATTTTGTGTTTTAACAGATTTCTTTCCTGCCCTGCCACTTAAAAAGGCTCTGTGACCTTGGGAAAGTTTCTTAACCTCTCGGTTCTCCAGCTACATCATCTTTTCAGTACAGATGGTTGTAAGAACGAGAAGTATATGTGGCATCTAGCACAGTGCCTAATGCTACACAGTAAATATTTGAAGTGAACTGAATAGCTGATAATTCCTTGTGTAGATTAATAGCAGCAAACACCAGTAACCCCCTCCTACCTATTGTTGGAAAATGTAACAATACAGATGTTTTGTCGAGCTTTCACAGTCTTCGGTGGCAGAATTGCATGAAACTTGCCCAGGCTGGAGAAACTTTTCCCTGAACCTAAGCAGCCGAGTTTCAACTGCTCGGTCTCCCTGTAGTGTTGGCTGAGCACTTAGACCCCGTGGTCCTGTCTGGTGCCTGTAATGCCGTAATATGGATGGTCGAGCTCCCAGAATGGGAAGGTCAGGGGAAGTGTGTGAGGCAGTGTGACACTACACAAAAGACCCAGGCAACGCTCGGGTTGCAAGTGTAAGCTCTGATGAGTCCACTCAATAATCCTAAGAGATGTGCTTGACTCAAAAGCAGATGAGCTGGATGTCAATTCATGGTCAAGGTGTTGAAGAAACTAGAAAACACAGTGGGAAATGAATTGCAGGGCAGACTTGTGAAGAGTAATGCCTTCATTTCCTGACCAACATATTTAATGTTCCGGAATAGGGAAGTGTTACTTCATCACATAGCTGGGAAAGTCCTCATTATTTTCAGGTTGAGAAGGTATATGTGTATAAATACTGATGATATTGAAAAGGAAAACTGGCAATGTGGAGGGAGAGAAGGGATGGGTTGATAGTCTGACTCCTGAGGAAAAGCTTAGAAGCTCTTAAGTTTATACACTTGCTAGAGTTACATGGTGACTTCAGCTCTGAAAGTTTCCCAATGGAGAAACAATTAGTGAATTGTGGTGGCTAGTTTCATCCAAGAAGGTTTTTCCAGGAATGGTTGGGTGAAGAAAACTGGGTAGATGCTTTACATGTTATCTTATTTGGTCTTTACAGTGAGTGGCTTTAGGACTCAAGTGGCATTATCTACAGTTTTTAGATTGAAAAAAGGAGACTCGGAGAGGTTAAGTTCTTTGTCCAAGGTCACACATGAATGGTTAGAGAAGGGGACCTGATGTGCTTATTGGTAAATGGCCTCCCCAAATTGGTGGTTGACACTTTAATGTTGTTAGCACAAATTTGCAGAATGGTGGTGCCAATGCCCATCTTAGTGGTCATGGTATTTTGTTGATGAACACGAGTCTTGCAGTTACTACTGCCAGTTCCTAAACAATCAAGATGGCCAGGGCAAGATGGAACAAAATTCTTTTGTTATTATGACAACCACTGGTCTTGGGTGGAGAGCACGGCAGTGTGGGAGCTCTCTGCCCTGTTAGGTGCCAGCTGCAGTAGGAGACTTAGACATGTAGTGGTGAAGCACTGCTCATCAGTTTGCACCCACGATGTCAGACTCAGTCATTGTCAGTCCTTCATCTCCTGTGAAGCAGCAGGAGGCAGGTTGTTCACCCCCTTTTTTCTGGGGGTTGTGTTTCAGATATAGTCATTTTGTACATCATATAACTCAAACCATATAAGGCCCTGGGCTGAAAGGCTATTTAAGGAGTAGCAGAGAGGGCGTGAGGGAGCTGTTGCAGTGATTTTTAGATGAGGGTGCTGTGGGGTTCAGTCAGGGTCTTTGGACAGGCTGTTGATCTGTTTTGGCTGTAGCACTCTTCTAGTAAGTGTGGTCCTAAGGCTGTTGGTTTCTCTTCTAGCTGGTTCTAGTGAGCCCTACATCAGAGCAGTATGACAGCCTACTTCGGCAGATGTGGGAGAGGATGGCCGAGGGATGCGGAGAGACCATATATGTCATTGGGCAGGGATCAGGTGAGCATAGTTTTCCTTTCACTTTATTTAAAAAAAATTATTTAGAGCACATCTTCCTTCTCTTACCCACTTTTCCTGTTCAGTGTCTGCAGAACGGTTGGAGAGGACATAAAGGTACAAAGTAATAATGTTAATTCCCACCTTAGTGGTCCTAATGAGCTCGACTTTAAAGATTCGCTTTCTAAGTGGATTTACAGATGCTTTCTCTGTACCCCTGGTACTCCCATTTGTGTAAAGGGAATGAAGCACAAAGCAAGGGAGCTTTTTGTCCTAGCTATAGAATAAGTCACAGGCCGAGAAGTAAGCCTTTCCTGGGAGGCTGTAGGTCTTCTTCGCCAAGCCCAGTTTACAGGTCCCACTGCTACTTATTGCCTGCTTAGCAGAGAACTTGTAGTGATTCTTCTTGATGTCAGCAAGAAGACACGCCGAATTCTCTTCAAGGCTTCCTTGGCCCAGACCATACTGGCCACTCAGTGTTGATAGCTGTGATAACCAGGGCCCTCTCTTCTCCCTTTGAGGTCCCGTCAGACGTGTAGGCTTGTTACCGTTCTGGAAGGTTCTCCGGCCCACTTATTCCATCGTAATGGGCCCATTGTTCTAGAGGAAGCCAGCCCCCGTGACACAGTCCTAGGTTGTACCTTGGCTTTTTTTCCCTTGGTCGTTCCTAGTTTATACCATCCATTCAAAGCCTCCTTATCCTCGTCTTCATTATGACGTTATCTTCGTTGAAATGGCAGCTGAGCTTGTTAATGTTTCTGAATTTAGCCTGTACCAGAACTTGTCTGTCATCTTTGCAGGGAGGCCCGGTAGGCCTCCGTGCATCATTAAAGGAACAGTTCTCTTTGCTGAATGTAGGCTTTGTGAAGGCAGATAATAATTCTTTTGTAGACTGAGTTTAAGATGGATAAAATCTCCAAATCATTTTGTAACTACTTGACAAATATCAATTAAGTATCTTCTAAGGGCTTGAAACTGTTGCAGATCACTTTTGGTTACTTAAACTCTGGTCTCTGTCCAAAAGGAAAGAGGTCATATACACAAAGAACCTCAGTAGAAAACAATATTTGGAAATTTTTGCAAGGGTGACACAAAGAAGGGCTTAATCTCCAATTTCTTTGATTATACCTTGTTGAGTAATGTTTTTCATATCTCTTCCTTTCCATCTTTGCCTCCACCTCCCTGGTTTCAGGTCTTATCACCTTAAAGGAGGCATGGTCCAAGAGATAACAGACTAAGAGGTTGCACGTCAAGAAAGGGATGGTGTTGGTCAGTATTGTCAAGTGCTACAGAGACAGCAAGGAGGGTCAGAGGTTAAGGAAAAGTCATTTCGCTTGGTGACCAGGGGATCATGGGTAGCCTTTTGAAAGCTTTTGTGTCGGGTGCTCACTTGGCCTGCTGTAATTGGATCACTTCATGCCTGTAGAATCAAAGAAACCTATATCTAGATCAGTTTTGAAGTGCATAGGGATTGTTCTGCGAAGACCTAGATTCTCAAGACCCTTCCCCCACTCTGGTTCTTTAATATGGACTCAGTGAATTTCACCGTGCCTTGGCAACTTGCAAGTAATGAACCCGCCCATGGCACAGCGAAAGATGTCAGTCATTCATTAACACTGCTACACACCCAAGCATTATCTTGCATCTGTCAATTGGATGCTATTAGATCCTTAGTGACTCCTTCCTGTTGGAATTCTTTAGAGGCAGACAGAGATCACAGCTAGTTAAACAAGTTGAACATCAGAGGACTAAACCAGATGCAAGGCCCCAGGGTTCAGCTTTATCACTTGCGTCGTCCGGGTCCTGGGTGTGCTTGGTGCTTGTCTCTGTTGATCACTTCCTCTGCCTGTAAAATGAGGATAATGACATCCTTCCCCACCCTCCCTCAGAGAAATTTTATATGAGTAAGTTAGACATTAAAAAATTCTAAGCAATACAGAGAAATGTGCTCTTTAAGTCTACAGTCCTAATTTAAGATTGATCTTTTAGAAGGAGGCAATCTGCCCTAGTAGTTACCTCAGAGTCTGGAGTCTGGCACGTCTGAGTTTGCCTACCGGCTCTTTAACTTACCTTAAAATGGGGATATGGTACAAACTGCCCCGGGGTGTCAAGGTGAAGGTCAACACCTGGCATATAGTATGCATTATATAAATGTTAGCTAGCATTAGTAGTTACAGTAGTAATTTATTAAGGGTTCCAGGTTATGGTTGATAACCATGAGATGTCTTTCAAAAAGAATCTTGTTCATTCATCAAATATTAAATCACAACTTTCTAAGAGCCGGGTACTGGAGTGGTAGGTAAGTCTTTTGGGGGAAGTCAGGAAAGACTTCAAAGAGGAGGTGCCCCTTGAATTGGTTCTAAAGGCTGATTAGGAGTTTTTCAGGCAAATGGAAATGGGTGAGAGAGCAGAGGAAGCCACACGCACAGAGGCACGGAGGCCTTGGTGACTGAGGAGTGTTGGGTGGACCAGGTGATTCAGTGAAGTAGGAGTGTGGTGTGTGAAGCTGGGCTTGTTGGGAGGGTGGACTGGACAGGTAGGCAGGGCCTAGACCTTGAGGGTCTTTGAAAGCCAAACCAGAGAGTTTAGACTTTTATCCTAAAAGATTGGGGAAGCTTTGCAGTGTGTTGAGCAGGAGAGTGTATACGTTCATAAAACATTGAAGTCAGGTGGCAGGACAGAAGTCTGATTAGGGTTGGGCGTGGGTGTATATGTGGCCGTTAGTACGTGGACCTCTGTGACTTTTCTCCTTGGCCTTTCTCTCCACGCCTACTGAGTGAGGAATGCAGCGCTTGCTGGGGAAGGGTAATGTGACTGGGGGCATTTTGTGGAAGCCCTGGATGGACAGGTGACATTAGTGATTGCCCCCCTGGTGTGGGACAGGACCTTGGAAGTATTGCTTTTGGCGTGGATAGAAGGTGGGGGTCTCGGAAGAATGGCAGGGCTGGCAGACCTTCTCTGAGGAGCGCTTCCAGGGCGCAGTCGCTCATGCATTTAGAAACTCCTCAGCCCAGCTGCTCTGCTTGGTTCATCTGTTCTGCATTTTACAAGCATTTGAGGACCTAGGACAGGCACCCCTCGTGGGGCATCCAGGGAGTGTTTCAGATAGGATCCCTGTCCTGAAGATGCTTATGTTCAGTAGGGGAAGAGCGGAGCAGGTGCTAAATGCCCTGAGGGAGCAGAACGGGAGGGTCTGGACAGGTGGAGGTGTGCCGATGGGTTTTCTAGGGCAGGAAATGCATGAGCAAAGGTGTGGAGCTGCACAAGCAGAGAACATGGCAGGATGGTGACGGGGCCCCTTGCACTGGGACAGAACTGAGGAGGGGCTGTGGAATCAATGGGGGAAGTCTTTAATGAGTTGAAACTGAACTCTGCTGGGCCCGGGGAGCCATTCCAAGGCTTTGATTGGGAAGTGACAACATTAGAGCCGTGCTTTCTGTAGGAGCTTGTGCTCGTGTCTGCAGGGTAGGTTGGAGGGAATAGAGACTGGACTGACTAAGACCAGTCAGGGCTCTGCTGTGGTGACCGAGGTAGAACCTGGACCTGAATCAGACTTGGGACATGGGAGCGCAGGGACAAGGAAAGAAGGGCAAGGTGTGAAGCTACAACCAGCAGCACTGCGGTGACTGGAGGGATGGTGTTGTCCTCAGAACTAGGGAAGGCAGGGGGAGGAGCTGGCCTGGCCTTAAGAGGAACCAGAGGAAAGGGCTCTATCTAGGTTTGGAATTGGAAACCCCAAGCTCACACCCAGCTCTGAGACCTCTCTGGGTTCTTCTGTTGCCCGTGTTAAGTGAGAAAAGTCATGCTTACCTCCGAGGGTTGCAGCGAGGGCTACAGCGCTGTGTTCATTTTGTTCTGTTGTTTAAGTGGAGGGGGTGTTGGTTGAGTTCAGACATCGGGTTTCTAGGCGTCATCCAGGCAATTGGGAATGCAGTCTAGAGTTCTCGGAAGAGGGTAGTGCTAGAAACGAATGTTTTTGTAGTTTTCAAAAGGACACTTGAAGCCATGGCGTGAGATGGCCACGGGGAATGTTTAGAGGATAGAGAGTAGGGTCCCTGGCTGAATCCTGGGAAAGACTGGCATTGAGAGGACAGGAGGGGACAGCGGAGTAGACAGGGACAGAGGCACCAAGAGAGCGGGGAGGGCCCTCAGGAGGGCTCAGGCCAGGCAGCAGGGAAGCGCTTCAGGAAGCTACGGCAGGGCGGAGGAGCCCACACAATGAGGCTTGAGAGGGACCCCCGGAAAACTCCCCTGGAGATTACAGCGAACAAATCACCCATCGCTCAACCGAGGACTCCCTGCACAACGCACAAACACAGCTACGAGACCGCTCGTGGCATCCGAGTGCCTGCAGGTGGGCAGAGGGGCGCACAGAGGGAGAAAGGGGGGCAGTGCACAGACAGCCCGTGCAGGTCCTGGATCTGCGCTGGGGGAGGAGGAGGAGGAAGGTGGCGGGCAAGTGTTCCAGACTTCACTGGGTCAGCAGGACAGAGAAAAGGAGGCCCGAGGCGGGGTCACGAGACACCACAGCCAGGCCTCACTTTGGCCCCAGGAGGTGCACATCGCACGAGCCACAGGCCGCCTCGCCCCGGCCGGGAAGGAGGAGAAGGAGCTGGGGTGCGTTTTCCTGCCCACAACCAGCCCCGTCTGTGGGACCCACGTTCAAGACAGCAGATCCCAGAACGCGGGGCACAGACAGGGCACAGACACCCCGCAGCCCAATGCAGAAAAGCGGAAGTGGGCACAGCCCACGTGGCTGCTGTCAGGGAGGGCGGCGAACAAAGGCCTGGGTCACTGCCCCCACCCCTGCCAGCCCTCTGCTCCTCCCACCTCCTCCTGCCATCAGCAGTGAGTGTGGGGTGAAGGAGAACATCTGTAAACAGAGAGGCTGCCAGAATGAGGAAACACAGAAATACCTCTGAAAGGACAACAGAAAACCCCAGAAGACATTTTGGAGCCAAACAACCTATCAAAGACAGAGCTGAAGCACCTTAGTGGAAATTTGAACAAAGAGATAGCAAGCATCCAAAAGGCCGGAGGGGCAATAAAAGAGGGACAGAGACCGTGATGACAGTAAAGGAAATGAAGATTGGAGCAGAAGGGCTCTCCAGGCTAGATGAAGCAGAGGTGCCAATCGTGATTTGGAAGATAACAGAAGACACCCAGTCAGAACAACAAGAAAAAAGTATCCGAAAAAATGAAGCTAAGCTGAGACTCCTCTGGGACAACACCAAGCCTCACAAGGTCCGGTTCGCATCATGGAAGGGGAAGAGACGCAGCAGGGGATGGAGACTTCCTTGAGGAAACAATGACTGAAAACTTCCCAACCTGGCGAAGAAAATAGACGTACCAGCCCAGGAAGCACAGAGAGGCCCAAACAAGATACACTCAGGCCAGCCTACACCAAGCCACATCATACTCAAAACAGCAAAGGTTAAGGACAAAGAGATAATATGAAAAGCAGCAAGAGGACGCCAAGTGGTAACATAAGGGACCGTCACCTAAATGACTCTCAGCTGATTTCTCACCAGAAACTTTACAGGCCAGAAGGGACTGGCCGAAAATACTCAACGTGATGAAAGCCAAGGAGCTACGACCAAGAACAATGTATCCAGCAAGGCTGGCATTCAGTATTGAAGGACAGATGAAGAGCTCGGACAAGAAAAAGCTGAAGGAGTTCATCCCCACCAAACCAGTGCTGCAGAGAATGTTAGAGGGACTTATTTAAGATGGGGGGAAATAAAAATGATTAATAAAATGGCAATAGCTACATATCTATCAACAGTTACAAGTGGAATATCAAACAGAGGAAGACAGATACAAGTTGACTTTGTTTACAGGTGAAATCTGAACAAGAAAATAACCAGGCAGAACGGGAGCAGACTCAGAGATACAGGAAACATGTGCTTTGTTGCCTGGGGGGCGGGGAGACGGAGAGGGGCCTGGCAAGCTCTGTTTGGTGGTTACAAAGTAGTTATGGGGATATAGGGTACAGCATGGGGAGCTAGTAGTGTCGCAGTAACCATATGCTTCGTCAGATGGGTACCCCGTTTGGTGGGGTGACGGGAGGAGGGCTGGGGGGTGAGTGAAAAAGGGGGAGGAATCAAGTACAAGTTCACAGTTCCAGAATAGTCACAGGGACGCAAAGTGCAGCACAGGGCACACAGTCACAGCATAATAACTGGTGTCCGAGGGGGACCAGATGTATCGGAATGAGGGTTTAGTAAGTCCCATGAGTGGCTCCCCACTATGCTGTACACCTGAGACCAGTATAATATTGGATGTAATTGAAAAAAAAAGAAAAAGATGGCCGGGTGGCCAGCAGTGTCAGATTCTGTGGGCGCCAAGAAAGGGGTGTTCCTGGGTTCGTTGCCCAGCCAGGGAACTACCCACATAAAAAAGGGGGGGTTCCCCGGTGCTGTAGTCACCGCCGCAGCTTGGGTTCGATCCCCGCTCAGGGAACCAACCAAAAAGAGGCGGTGGGGGGCGTTGGATGAGAGGTTGGAAGGCCAGTGATGACTTGAAAACCAGTTTCTTCTAGATTCGTAAGGAAAACTCGGAGTAAGTGGTGGCAGTCCGCAAGTCTTGAGAATGCTTTTGAAGTGCTTGGTGGTGAGAGGAACAGGAGGTGGTAGCTCAGGAGGCAGCCGGGCAAGGGGGAGAGGTGGGTCTCCTCTCCCTAGGTGAGGAGTGACTTGAGCTTGTTTGTAAAGAGAAGTGGGGGGCAGCGGGGAGAGAGGGGGAGAAGGTGCTTCAGGTTCTGTGGGAGCCTGTGAGAGGAGAGCTTGGGCCCGTGCTGCGGGGCTTGGCCTCGGGAAGGAGCAGGGGTGCTCAGAGACGGGCTGGCGGGGGGCTGCGGAGTCGTGGAAATGACACACCCCGTGGGAAGCACCTGACGGGAGCTGTCGTGCAGGAGGCACGCAGGAAAAGGTGGTTTGGTTCCTCCCTTCCTCATCCTGAGTTTTTCCGTCCGCTTGCTGAGTATCTCACCTAAGTGACCTCAGTTAGAAACAGTCCCTAAAATCATTGGTTAGATTCCCCCCGCTTTTCCTTTGTCTCCTGTCCTTGCTGTCTCTTGCCGCGATTATTGAAATGCCTTCCTGACGGGCTCCTTTGTGGCCTCTCGCTTGCTGTGCACACTTTATGCCGCTGCCCTAGAGATCTTGCTAATCCACAGTGATCTGATCATGTTACTCCTTCGCCTGAACCCCCAAGGCTCCCCCTGCCTGGTACATAATGTGTTCTGTCTGCCTGCCTCACCGCCTCCCCCTCTTGTGTGGTCTGCTGCCTCTTGCCATCCTGCTCCCCGCTACCCCCCGGGCACACCGGACTGCTCACTGGTCCCTGAATGGGCTGCGAGCTGCCTTGCTCCGTGCTCAGCTTCTCAGCTTAGGTCTTTCATTCTTGCTCTGTGGCCCGTTTTCACACGTGGAGACCCAGCACCCTGCAGAGCTGTCCTCAGCTTCCCCAGACAAGGCTCCTGGTCCACGCTTCACACTGTCCTCGTGCAGGTCTGCGGTACAGGACTCAGGCTGTATTGCAGTTAATTAATTTCCTGTCTCTCCTGCTGGGCTCTGAGCTCACTAAGGGCACCTGTATTCCCAGGACTCAGCGGGAGGCTTGGCGTGACCCAGGAGAGTCTCAGTGATTACTGATGAATGAATTCATGAATGCCCTGCTTCATGGGGAAGCCCGTGGCACTCTTGTTTATTAACTCCGTGTGTGGCCAGGCTTTTGAAAAGTGTCAGGTAGAGCCCTGTTCTTCTCCACTGCCTGGGATGGGGCCTTTGTTGAGGGCTGGCTGGCTGGCTAGCCGATTGGAGTGCTGATGTCTGGGCTCTTGTCGCCAGATGGGACCGAGTACGGGCTGAGTGAAGCTGACATGGAGGCCTCCTACGCCACGGTGAAAAGCATGGCAGAGCAGATAGAGGCCGATGTGATCCTCCTGCGGGACCGGCAGGAAGCTGGGGGCCGTGTGCGTGACTACCTGGTCCGGAAACGAGTAGGAGACAATGACTTCCTGGAGGTCAGGTGAGGGGGCCAGAACAGCTCAGGGACCCCCTACCGCGTGACCTCAGGTTCGGGCCTTCACAGAGAATGGGGGTCGAGCCTTGACACCTCATGTGTCCGCTTCACCCCTCCCTTCTCTGAGGCACGGAAAGAGTGTCTCCTCTGCACTTCCCCGTCCCTGCGTCTGTGGGACAGAGGGCGGGAGGCCAGCCACATTCTGGGGGCTTCCTTTTCTTTCTCATCAACCTGGGGGGCTGGCAGCCTGGGTAACGGAGGAGAGCCTGTTGTGCCTCCCTTGACTTTGGGGCCCCTGTCTGGAAGCTTGGGGAAAGCCACTCTGGGAGGAGCCTAGTTCCTCCTGAACAGCTGCTCCTCCTGGGACGCACCCCCGGGGACACCCCCACGTGCTGATCCTTGCCTAGGAGGAGCCGGGAGCGAGCCTGTCCTTGCGGACCTGGTTAGGGGTGACTCCGCTCGCCCGCTAACTCCCGTGTGGGTGTGTGGGTTCTGTACGTGCAGGGTGGCCGTAGTGGGCAACGTGGATGCTGGGAAAAGCACGCTTCTGGGGGTCCTGACGCACGGGGAGCTGGACAACGGCCGCGGCTTTGCCCGCCAGAAGCTCTTCCGCCACAAACACGAGATCGAGTCGGGCCGCACCAGCAGTGTGGGCAACGACATTCTGGGCTTTGACAGCGAAGGCAACGTGGTGAACAAGCCGGACAGCCATGGCGGCAGCCTGGAGTGGACGAAGATCTGTGAGAAGTCCACGAAGGTGATTACCTTCATTGACCTGGCTGGCCACGAGAAGTACCTGAAGACCACCGTCTTCGGCATGACGGGCCACCTGCCTGACTTCTGCATGCTCATGGTAAGTGCCAGGCGCCCGGGCCGTCGCGGGGGCGTCCGAGAGTGCTTGGAGGCTGCAGCCTGTCGCCTGGGGCTTCCACCCTGGGTAAGAATGACAAGCGTTGCCCGGGCTGCCCAGGCTGTTAGGAGGCGTGCCTTGATCTCCCGGGGTAGGCCAGGAGGGGCTCCTAAGGTAGAAGCAAGGCATTTGCAGAGCGCTCATTGTTTGGAGAGACATAGAGGAGGGTTTCCCCTCTCCTGGGGCTGGGCTACTTTAAAGGGGTGACACCAGGCGGTACCCTCAGAGAAGGGGAGCGCAGACATCATCACCAGGGGCCTCAGAGGAAGCCTCTTCCTAAGTTTGGAACGAGCGGGCTGTCGAGGCTCCTGCGTGCCTGCTGCCCGCCTGGGCTTGAAGGTGCAGCTGCAGCGCCGGCCTGCGCCCCCCGGGGGCTCGCAGTCGGTGGGAGCAGCCGAAGGGACGAGGGAAGGCAGCGGGGCCTCTGGTCCGTGTTTGGCTCCCTGGGCAGAGCGGGGGCCCTGGGGGCTCCCACACAGAGCGGGTGAGCGAGCGCCTCTTCGTCCGGCAGGCCCGTCCGCAAGCCCCTGCCGCCGCCTGCTCTGATGGGTGTGGAAAACACTAGCGACTCCACTGAGTTGTCCCACGAACACAAGGTCTCAGGCAGCGTCCCCCCAAGCTGGAGAGTAAATAGAGGCGGATCGTGTGTTACCACAGTTGTCAGCTCCCTGGCCAGGGATTCTGGGGACCCCACGTGATTTCACCCCCCTTGTCTTTGATTGTTGCACGGGGCCATGACCGCCTCTGGGCGGGGCGCGGGAGCGGGGCGGTGGGTGGCCCCCAGGGCCTGTCGGGCAGGGGGAGGGGCGGGGAGTGGCCGGGTGACAGTAAGAAAGGTATAGAAACCAGTTTGAAATGAACGTTTTTGTCACTGAGCTACAGTGAGCAAGGCCAATTAATGGAGATATCTTCACCCAGATGAAATGTTTTATATTGTCTGACTTTTTAGAATGTTCTCCTGAAAGCCATGGAGTGTTCCATTGTCGTTCCATGGCCGGCGATGTCCGGGGGCAGCAAGTCTTTAAAATATGTCGACAACAGAGTGAGAGCTTTCTCCTTCCCGGGTTGGGAAGGGCAAAGCCACATCTGAGTTGGATAGAAAACGCTGGGGGGAGAGGGAAGAGTGAGGAGGAAGACGGGGGCGTCCTGGCACAGGCCTGAGGGGACAGGTTTCGGGCACCTGTGTCGCTGGCGCGGTGGCTCACCTGTGGGCTGTGATGGTCAGACGAGAGCACCCTAGACAACACTGTAATGTATAAAGCGCTAGGTAAACCTCAGTCGTGGCGATTTTGATTTTGCTGTTTTTAGTAAGTGACACATTTATGGATAGAAAAACGAAAAGGTACCAAAGGGCTGATAGTGACAAGTTGCCCTTCTTCCTGTTCAGTCTCCTTCCGGGGGCAACTAGTATTCCTCCTTGCCCAGGTACCCTGGCGCTCTGTAACCGTCTCAGCAAAAGCGTAGATATGCTCTCCCTCCAATTTCAAACATTCAGCAAAGTCGAATTCGAAATCGTTAACGTTTTGCCGTATTGATCTATATGTGATGGATGGATGTGTTTGTTTATGTTTTTGTTTGCTTGTTTGTTTTTGGCTGACTCACGTAAGAGTAGATTATAGACACTGGGACTCTTCACCCCCCCAGTACTTCAGCACACAGCTCCTAAAATAATTGTCTTTTACTGCCATTGAAACTAAGGAGACGAACGGAAACTCCCTGACATCATCCAGCATCTAGGCTATAAGTACGTGTCTCCTGTGTCCCCCACCTGTCACACAGCCGCTTTTTTCCAATAGTGACCCAGTCACCACTTTTTGTAACGGTAATGTGCTGTATGTGCTTTGGTTTTTTCCCCTTAAAAACCATCTTAGAGACCATCCCGTATCAGTAGGGAAGAGTCCCCCCTCTTTTTTTAATGGCACATTGGTGCAGTGTGCACGTGCCCTAATTTACTTAACCAGCCTTTGTGGTGATGTTTGAAAACATGTGTCATTATAGGAAGACATGATGACAGTAATAACAGCTGCCATTGCTTGAACACCTAATTCATGCTAGTTACGTGCTGGACCTTTGACATACGCTGCACTTAAACATCAAGTGGCCCTCTAAAGTGGATATTACTGCCCCTCCACCCCCATTTTATAGATGGGGAAACTGAGGGCCGGGGATGTTACACTGAAACCACTTTGCTGACTCTACACAGTTGTTTTCCCAGGCTGTCCGGGTTTGTCTTTTTTATTGTTTCCAACTCTCAGATTTTGGTGGCCCACGTTGTTAAGCAGCAGTGACGGTGGTCTGTGCTCGCCTGGCTTCCATCTCTAGTCGCTTTGTTCCTGGCATCAGACTTTGCCCTGTGTCCCCTGGGGACGCAGACAGGGGAACTCTCTTGCCCCAGCCGTCTTTGAGCCTCTCTGCCCACCCAGCAGCAATCTCTGTCTCCCTTGCCCTGACGGTTCTTTCTGTATTGGGGCAGGTGGGCAGCAATGCTGGCATCGTGGGAATGACCAAGGAGCATCTGGGCTTGGCATTGGCACTCAATGTGCCTGTTTTCGTGGTGGTCACCAAGATTGACATGTGTCCTGCCAACATCCTGCAAGGTGAGTGAAGCCTCCGGCTGGCAGCAGTCTCCCTAGGTTGCCACCCACTGTGGACTGTGGCTCCTTGGTCTGCTGCCAGGGCTTCTGCTTCCTTATCTTGTGCTCACACCCTGGCCCGAATTTCTGTCAGCGCAGAATATTGTGCTTTCCCCGCTGTATGGCTCTTGGTTTGAGCACAGCCTAGAATTATGCCCTGCTCTTGGCTCTTTCTGGTTCCAGATGCAAGACTCTTGAGATCCCTAATCTGGCCCCACCCAGAAGGGGTTGAGTTTTGCCATCTAAGCTTGATATGTGTGGTGGCATTTTTTTAGGACAGAGGGTCTGATTACCTTTTTCCACCAAAGCTTCAAAACAGGGTTGCAGGACTAGGCCTCCGTACATCTCCCTCATTGCTACAGATGGTGGAAGGGAAGCGGAGAGGCCCCCGTTGGAGGACCTCATAGGGGCTCCTGCATGTGTCTGAATTTCCTGCAGGTCCTTTGGTCAGATACATCTTTTCCAGGAAGCAGAGCATTCTGAGAACAACATCGTCCTTCAGGACCCCCTAGTCACTCACTTACAGGGTATGGGTCTTCTGGAGACTCTGGAGAAATTTGACGGGCTTCAGACTCGTACCCTTAGCAGATAGGCCTCATCGGTGCGCGTCCTGTGGACACGCTCCCACCAGAGCTTTGGCCCTCCTTTTACCTTCTCCAGGCATTGTGACCTTTGACACTGTCTGTCTCCTGTTTGCATCAGTAATCAGTCGACCTGTCTTGCCCCCAGAAGTCTGGCCTAAAAGAAGTCTGTGTCCCTCTAATTCTGTCCCATTTCCCCCTTTAAGAAACCCTGAAGCTGCTGCAGCGCCTGCTGAAGTCACCAGGCTGCCGGAAGATCCCTGTGCTGGTGCAGAGCAAGGACGACGTGATTGTCACGGCCTCCAACTTCAGCTCTGAGAGGTAATGGGACGGGAAGCAGTCACTTCTGGGATGGGGTGAAATAGACTCTTCTGGTCCCAGCACACGGTCTCCCAGGCCAGCAGTGTCGCCCAGCGGCTGTATCCGGTGACCCAGATTCTGAAGTGCCAGCCTCACTGAGGTTGGAATCCCAGCTGAGCCTTCAGTGTCCCCTGGGAAATGGAATAGTATTACCTTCTCCACAGGGTCTCATAAGGCATTGAGGATCAGAGGCGGTCAGCTCCTCGGTCAGAGATACTTTCTTGCTGATAGTGGACTTTGTTAACTCTGTTCCTTCTCCCCGAGTCCTGGGGCTGCAGGAGCCATCGGCCTCCTGGCTTGGCCTGTAGTATAGGCCCCAGAGCAGCCTGGCATTTTTGGCCCTGACGCTGTCTTCGGTGCCACCATTTGGCCGAGCAGAGGAGTTATGTTTCAGCTGCCTGCATTTCAGTCCCCTGGTTCTGTCCAGTGCCTGTTCTATGCAGGTGCTGCTGTAGGAGCTAAGGGGACTATATATTACCCCTGATCTCCAGGAGTTTAATTAACCCTAGGGAGGGGATGTAGAGGCCACTGAGGTGACAGAGAGAAAACCAGACATAGTTACAGGTAACAGAGCCAGAATATTCTCCGAGAGTTCAGAGGAGTCGAGGGCCCATCTGGGAAGGGCTTCCTGGAGGCGGCAGCAGCAGGGCTGTGCTCTGAAAGATGAGAGAAGGGATTCAGGCAGGAGCATCAGAGTAAACAAGTACAGGGGGACAGAAAAGGAACCATCTTTTAGGAGGAGGTCAAGTTCTCTGGTCCGGCTGGAATATAGGAGTTTAAGAGAAATAGACCTGCAGAGATGGTGGGAGCAGGGAGCTGGGCTGTCTTCTCTGCAGTGAAAAGGTACAGTAAGGATTTTAGCAAGCATATGAGTGCCTAAGGAAGAAGGAGTCATGAGTGCCTGAAATAGGGCCGTGGTGGAGGGACAGATTTCAGAGACTAAACTACGTGACAGAAAGCCTTAGAGTAGGTCTGGCAGGAGGTAGTAGGTGGTGGCAGACGGGGGCAGAGTCCTGGGATGCGGGAGGGGCAGCGGGGCCCTCGTCAGCAGCGGCAGTTCCCGGGGCCTCCTGCCTCGCATCCTGTGTCAGGCTGGAGCGGGTCTCCTGAGCTCCTTTCTCCCCTTCTCTTCACCCTCCACTTAGGATGTGCCCGATATTCCAGATCTCCAATGTTACAGGCGAGAACCTGGATCTGCTAAAGATGTTCCTCAACCTCCTGTCCCCCCGCACCAGCTACCGGGAGGAGGAGCCTGCTGAGTTTCAGATCGACGACACTTACTCTGTACCTGTGAGTGGCGTCTGCTGGGCTGAGCCGGGCGGGAGGCTGGGCAGGCACGTCGTCCAGGGTGCGCTGGGCCGTCGTGGTGGGGATGGACTTACTGGGCCAGGCTCTTCTCTGCAGGGTGTGGGGACTGTGGTGTCGGGAACAACACTGAGGGGCCTGATCAAGCTGAATGACACACTGCTGCTGGGCCCAGATCCTCTGGGTAACTTCCTGTCCATTGCTGTCAAATCAATCCATCGAAAGCGCATGCCTGTGAAGGAGGTGCGGGGGGGCCAGACCGCCTCCTTCGCACTGAAGAAGGTGAGTGTCGACACCCCACAGCTGCCCTCGGGCTCTGCCTTTGGCTAGGCCCTGGGCCATCTCTAGTCCTCACGGCTGCTCTGCAAGGCTGGGGTTACTGACCTCACTCTTACAAAGGAGGAAACAGGCCCAGAGTGAGGTGCCCAGGAGCACCCAGGTGGTAAGTGCCCGAGGCAGGACTGGGACCCTGGCCGGCCTGCCTCCTGTGCTCTGTGGCTCCCCCTAGGGCCTGAGTCAGGTACCTGGGCTCAGTGGTGAGGTCAGTTAGGCCCCTCCCTGCTGTGTAGAGTGTCCTGCTATATATAATACAGAGGGCAGCTGGGGTCCGTGCCAGATGCTCTTCCCATTCAGCCTTCTGTCCCCCTGGGAGTGGAGCGAGTGCTAGCTCTGGGGTCACCTACCTTCTCTACCAACCAGATTCACCAGCAAAATGGGACTTTCTTTTATTCCCTCCAACAGGCTTGTTGTGCTCGCCCTGTTCCTTCCACCCAGCCTTGCCTGCCTTTGCCCTCTTACCACCCATGTAATTCTTACCCACCCTTCAGGGCCCAGCTGAAATGCCACTTCCTGCATGAAACCTTTCCTGACCCTCAGAGGCACTGTTTAAGCTTCCCTCGGAGCATTACAATTTGCCTGGAAGGCCTGTGGCCCAGTGCCGTGAGGGCAAGGCCAAATTGGGGTGGTCTTCATTCCCAGAAGGATTCCTGGTCCTCCAGGACCAGGGGGTGAAACCCAAAGGCGTTCTTGTCCCTGACGTCTGGGTTTCCCTCTTTCAGATTAAGCGCTCATCCATCCGGAAGGGCATGGTGATGGTTTCCCCACGCTTGAATCCCCAAGCATCCTGGGAGTTTGAGGCTGAGATTCTCGTCCTTCACCACCCCACTACGATTAGCCCACGCTACCAGGCCATGGGTAGGTGTCTAAGGGTGTTGCCAGCCCAGGAACCTCCCCCCTGCTCTAGAGCCCTCACAAAGTACTCCATTGACCAAAACCCCAAAGTTTCAGCTCTAGCCAAGAGGCAGGTCTCCTTCCTGTTTAGTGGGGCCTTCTGTTCTGCCATGAGCTGTAGTGTTTATTCAGTCCTGCAACCACAAACTGAGTGCCAGCTCTATGCCTACTCAGTTTCTATGAATGCTGCTGTGTGCCAGGTGTTGCCAAGGTGCTGGGGACAAAGACCTGATGGGCAAGGGCCCTGACCTCCAGAAGCCAACAGCCTAGAGAAGGCACACATGCAAACACAGCACCCTGTCTTCAGGAACTGGGACCGTGGGTCCAGGGACAGGTGGGGTCCAACTGGGGGTGTAAGGCAGGACCGGGTGTCAGTGCGGCCTCCAGCTGACTCTGCCCCGCCAGGGTCTCCTGAGGTCTTTAGCGTGCCGCAGCGCAAGCATATTTCCTGCTTTCACTCGCTGCCTCCCCTGCCCTGAGGCCCCTGATGGCTCAAGCCTGTCCTGACCTCTGGCTCTCTTGGCAGTGCACTGTGGGAGCATCAGGCAGACGGCCACCATCCTGAGTATGGACAAGGACTGTCTGCGCACTGGGGACAAGGCCACCGTGCACTTCCGCTTCATCAAGACCCCCGAGTACCTACATATAGACCAGCGGCTGGTGTTCCGGGAAGGCCGCACCAAGGCTGTGGGCACCATCACCAAGGTATGGCCAGGCAGACCGCACCTGCCCCCAGCACGCACCAGGGGCCACTCCAGGGCCTCCTAAGAAGCCCTGCGGATCCCCCGAATGGCCAGAGGCAGAGTCACCGGTCATGCTTCGGGAGAGCTGGCCCAGTGCATCCTCCTGGGCAGTAGGCCTTCAGGCTGCTGGTAGCCACACTCCAGCTGTTTCCAGCTGCTGAGATGTTCGCTTGGTCTCTGGGAGGCCTGAGTTCCCACTGCCCCAGACTCTTCTTCCAGGGGCAGCAGAGTTCTGGGGCTGGAGGTGCAGTCGATGCCCTGAGGACTTTCAGCCCACCTCACGTGGAAGAGAGCCTTGGGTTCAGCTCACCAGGCTCTGGCAGGCTGGGCCCTGGCCCAGGGCTGGACTAAGGGGAAGAGGCTGACGTCCCCTGGCTGTCTGGGACGGAGCACAGGATGGAGCACGGCCCGGCTGGGCTGAGGCAGTCCTGACGCTGGGTGGGGGATGAGAACCTTCCTCTGTGTCACTGCCCCTGTCAGGGCCTTCCTGTCATGGGCTCTGGGCCATCCGCCACCCAGGACCAGCCAGACCAGGGAGTCCCGATAGAGGGGGTGGGGAGCGGGCAGTTGAGCCCACGTCACTGCCTGCAGCTCCGGCCTCACCCTCACCCTTTGGCTCCTGCAGCTCCTCCAGACCACCAACAACTCCCCAATGAACTCCAAGCCCCAGCAGATTAAAATGCAATCAACGAAGAAAGGCCCCCTGACCAAACGAGAAGATGGGGGCCCTTCGGGAGGGCCGGCCATAGGGGTGCCCCCATCTGGGGATGAAGGCTCCTCTCTAGGGCCCACGCAGTCAGCTGTGTCCAGCAGTCTCCAGCCAACGGTGAGCATGACTCCCAGGCCAGTCCTGGGCCTCTGACCACCTCAGGTGCGTGTTGGGGTACGGCTGTCACTCTGGAAGTGACGTGTGGGAGAGCTCCAGGCAGCCTCCACCCACTGCCACATCTGTGCCTAAGTAGGTGTTTCCTACAACTCCCGGCACAAGAGTGCTATCTGAGAGTGAGCGCTTTGTCTCTGAAGGCGGTGTTTTTCGGACTGAGATGTGGGCTACTTAATTCGTGCTGGTTAGCATTTGGTTTCCACATTTCAGAGTTTCCCTTTCATAGTAAGAGAGAGAGACTGTGTGCGTGCATGTGCACGGGTGTACAGGTGACGTATGTGTGTGCCCATGGTCCAAAGATTTGAAAACCCCTGCCTTAGAGGGCCCTCCTGTGCCAGCTCCTGAGAGGTCAGTGGCCTTGGGCCCTGTGTCACTATGGCTCTCACTCAGCACCCCCTCCAGCTCTGTCCCACGACCCCACCCGGCACCCCCTGCTCCTCCCAGAGTCTGTCTCCTTCTGACCGTTGGAAGAAGGAAGCTTCTGCCCGGACCGTCTTCTCGGCCTCTCCTGCACTGAGCTCTCCTCTGGCTCCTTCGTTCCCTTTCTCTTTGCTCCTGTCAGTGGTGGCACGTGTTGGTTCCTGCTTTCTTTGTGTTTCTCTGAACTTTCACACAGTTATCGCCTGTGACCCACCTGCCCTGGTGGGAGGCAGGGTGGTGCTGGCATCATGGGATGGGGCAGGTGCCATGCTCCGAGTACACGCAGCGGTGGCTGACTTGTCCTGCTGGGCTAGAACCACACTGCCTGCCATTGAGCTCCTGCCCCCTTCTGCCCCGCCGCCCCTCAGCTGTCCTGCTCCCAGTGGACCTGCTTCTCAAGCTCCTTCTCTCTTTCAGCCCAAGCCCAGCAGTGGGGGCCGGCGGCGAGGGGGCCAGCGTCACAAGGTGAAGTCCCAGGGGGCCTGTGTGACTCCTGCCAGCGGTTGCTGAGTTTCCCCTGCCTCCTCCACCACCCAAGGGATCCTCCTACTCTGGCCACGTTCCACCAAATGGCCCGGAGCAGCTCTGACCGCCCCCCGCCCTCCCCCAGGCCACAGCCGAAGCCTCCTCATTCCCCCACCGCCGGTGTCCAGGGGCATTGTAATTTATAAGCTGGGGAAGATGGCCAGACTTCCGGGGGACTGGCCATCTCCCGCACTCCTACCCACCTCCTTTCTCACTCACAGTTTTGTACATCTGGGCCCTTCGTTTTTATTCTTTTTATTACACCTCTCTCTCTAGTGTGTGTGTATGTGTATGTGGTGCAGGAGTGTGGCCGGTCCCGGCCTGGTGGTCTCTCTCCTCTCCTCCATGACTGCCCACCAGGAGCTGGCTGCCTGCCCAGTCGTCCGTCCATCCGTCCGTCTGTCTGTGTGTCCCTGTGAGAACTTTTAGGGGCTGTCAGGAGCTGAAGGGTGCCCTCCTTCCCTGTGCCCCTCTGCACCCAGAGCCCTTCTACAGAGCTGGCCTTGGGGCTAGGGGGCTTGTGGGCGTTAAGTGCTGCTGCCGCCAGCTCAGGGAGCCCTTCTTCTGGGATTTGGGGGTTCTAGTAGGGCGGACAGTGCTGGCTTCCTCTGTTCTCTTTTTCTCCTTCAACCCCAAAACAGGTAATGCCAAAAGCTCTTACATTGTAACCTGTAGATGTGTGGAGGGGAGAGGTGATTGGATTGGAGGGCCCTCCCTTGCTCATGCCCCGAAGACAGCTGGTGGCGCCTTTCCCCTTGGAGACAATCGTGCGCTTGCCGGGCAGGCAGGGCCTCCTGCTCCGCGGCTCTGCCGAGTCCGAGGCCCTTGCTTCGCTGCCGCCTCCTGCCTGGGCTGTGAATCTTGGTGGCTCTCCAGGCACTGATGTCCTAGACTGGGGTCCCCTGCTCAGGATCGTGCTGACTCGCACTTCCTGTTGGTGGGGTGTGGGGTGTTCCTCTGAGCCAGGCTGGGACTGGAACCCCTCCTTCCCTACCAACACCCCTGCCACATCGCCCCAGCGTGGCTGAGCCTCAGCTTTGGACGCCCTAGTTGGGGTGCTGAGAGGGCAAGGAGGGGGCAGGGAAAAAGGAGCATTAAGCCCTCTGGAAGAATTCCTGCCTGGGATGGGGTTGGGGTTGCCCAGGCCAGAGAAGGCAGCGTGGGCCCTGAACCAGCCTGGTGTGAGCTGTGGCCCAAAGCGCTCAGTTAGGGTGGGCTGTGGGCGGGTGTCTTCTCTAGCCGGGCAGACACTCAGCTGGCTGGGTCCTTCCTCAGCCCTTCCCTTTCTTGTCCCCAGCTCTTCTCCTTTCCTTCCACTGGTCCCTTCGCCTCCCCTTCCAACCGGTTCTAGTTATACTGACCCATGGTTACGGACAGACCAGCACACACAAGTTTGTTCCCAGTTGACAGGTGTGCCCTGTCCAGCCCCTCAAGGCAGAGGTGCTGCCACTTGGAATGCTGTCACTTTGCCTGCCCTAGAACCTTTGTCTGCAGAATAGGGCAGGGCTGGAGGGGCCCAGCTCCTGTCAGGCGGGCGTGTTTCCACACCCAGGCTCCTCCACCAGCTGTGACACAGGACAAGTTGCCGGCCTTCTCTGAACCTCAGTTTCCTCATCTGCAGCAAGAGGTAAATGGACGCCTACATCAGGGCTGTAAGGATCTAGGGAGAGGGTGTATGTGAGGCCTGGATGTGCCCGGCATGTGGTGGTCACTCCATACCACCCATGTGGGCTCCCTGGGACGTGGCTTCGACACGTCTGCTGCGTGGCTGGGGCTGTGGTAGGTGTCTCACACGCTCCATGTTCCTTGACATTCGCAGCTTCTGTCTGAGGGAGGTTGTGTTCCATTTTTTTAGCTAAGGGAACTGGAGCTCAGTGCCACCAGCAGACGTGTTTGTCCCTGTGCTGGCCCCGGCTCCAGCCTTTCCCGGTCAGCACTGCCGCGCGTCCTTTGTCCCCTTCCTTCTTGCTTTTTCACTCTGGTCCTGCTTACAGGGGCTGCTGCCCACTGGTGCCTTCGTGGCCAGAGGGCTCCAGTGCTGAGCACCCCACCGCTCTGTCCCCAGGGCAGGCGCCGTGGAACTTGTTTCCTTGGCCTCGGCCGTGGTAGAACCTCAGAATGGGTGCACCCTGGTTTTGGTGGAACTCTGCAGCCCCTAGGAGCATAACCACTTCCTCTACATTTGGAAGCCCTGGCCTCTGCCCTCAGACTCAGGAGGTTGGTCTGGATCTCTGTGGTCGCCAGGCCTACACCTGCTAGCAGGGGGCTGACTGCAGCCTTTTACCGTCACTTAGTAGGGACCGAAAGGGTCCCTTCGGGTCTCAGACCTACCAACTACCATTTGGAACACAACACCAGCCCTTTTGTAGTTGATACAGAATAAAGTTGTTAATCTGATCATCTCGACTGGCAACGCCTGGCCCTTGTGTGTGCAGCTAGCCTTTGTGGCATTTAACTCAGTCGGGACCTCGGTTCTGGCTCGTCAGCCTCCCAGGCGCAGTGACAGGAAGGTTCCGTGGTGCAGGGGAGGGCAGAGTTGACTGGGGCCACGGGCCGGGCCATGGAGAAGACGTGAGTTGCGCCGTGAGGGGCCAACGGGATTTGAATGTGTGCAGATAGGCAGAGGGTGTGTGCCTGGCCCCAGAGGGCAGGAGCAGCAGCCCCGAGCCTGACGGGTGTGCGCGGGCCCTGAGGACTCTGGCACTGCTGAGGGGCCCCTTTGTTGAACAATGTTAGTGGCAGAGCAGAACTTGAATGCAACAGGGAGAGAAGTGAGCAGTGGTGGGAAGGCGAGCCATGAGCTAGATTAGCTCCTTCCTGGGACCCTGACCCAAGAGCTGGATTTGCACTCCACCCGCCCCTACTCTGTGGCAGTTTGTCCCCAAGGCCCTCCCTGCTGACCTGTTCCTGCCTTCATTTTCTCAGCTGCGATGGGGACTGGCCCTGGGCCAGGTGCCATGGTCAGGTCAGGGGGCGCCGGTAAGCGTCCCCTGGCTCTTGGAGCAGCTCATTGGGAACAGATCCTGGGCAGCTATTTGTGGGGGAGGGCCGGGACCCGTTCCCCTGAGCTGGCAGATTCTGGCTCTTCAGGGCACCCACCTCCTCATCCCATTCCAGCACAGGTACAAGGGGCACATGTCTTGACGTCCACAGGAGGAGCATGGCAGTGCAGGCAGACGTGCTCCCTAGTGAAATGGGTAACTTCCCCTGTGAGCCTGCTTCACCATGGGGTATCAGTGTTGGCTGGCTAATACAGCCACCCCAGTTCTTCCTGCCAACCCCTGAATCCAGAACCCCTGGAGCAGGGCCTGCCTCAGGCCCCAGCCCCACTATAGCTGGGTTTTAGCTGAGAGGCCCTGGTCTCTAAAGTAGGAGTACTGAGGCAGTTTTGGCTAAACATTCATTCTCATTTTCCCAAGAACAGATGCCCTGTTCAATGGCCAGGTAAAAACCACATAGTCCTCTAGTCCTGGGCATTAATTTATTTATTATTTATTTATTTATTTTTTTGCATAGGCATAAATTAGAATCTGGAGATAAAAAATTAAGAACCCAATAGTGCAGCATTTGTGACCGAAGAGCACAAAACAGAACCTGGTTGTCAGGGGCAGAGGCAGTGCAGAGAGGGGCCAGTGCTGGGGGACCCAGGATGGCGTGGGCCCCGCCACAGCCAGCGTCCTACGGGAGCCCGCTGGGGGCCCAGCCCTGTTCCTAAGGGCACCACCTGCACAGCAGCCCCTCTTGGCAGCCAGCATTCAAGACACTGAAATCACCCCACGCCCCACAGAACGGGACTAAGAATCAAGCCCTTAACTTTTCAGTTAAAAAACAGACCTTGAAAAATATTTACATAATACAAGAGGGCCTGCTGGGTCAGAGGCCCCCGCCTCAGGCCCCCTTCCCACCCACCCCCTCCCGCCATGGCCCTCGGGGGGAAAAAAGCCAGAAAGGAGACAGCATTGAGCAAGAGCTGAAAGGAGCCCGAGAGGGCAGCTGAGGGTGAGGGTCCCTTACATCAGGGGCCTGAATGTGACGGAGGTGGGGGAGGGCCCCCAGTGTAGACAGACCTCCTCCCAGCGTGACACCCTGAATGTCACTGTCGTCATCACTAGGCTACCAGGAGAGCCCAGGGAGTCCCCTACTCCCTGCACCCTGGGGGAATGTGGCAAGCTTGCTCTGGGGCACAGGCAGGTCCCACCCCAGCACCTAAGAGAAAAAGCAACTAGTAGCCCCTCTGGAGCTGCCCCCAGGCCCCTCAGGCTCCCAGGAGCCAGACCCTCTAGGGCACACGAAGCCCCATAGCCCACCTTGACCCAGGACAAACACAGTGCACAGAACCACTAAGGACTCTGGGCCAAGCTCCCTTAGGTTGATGGCACTGGCTTCTGCAAGAGCACAGCTACTCTACTAAGGGGCTTCCAGCCGGCTACCCAGTTCCAACCTGTATGGTGAGCACCCTCCCCACAGGGGCCTCACCTCCCTGTCCCAGGCCCTAACTGTCCCACCAGGGCTTTGGCACATGTATCATTCACACATCTAACAGAGCTCCCTAGGTGCCAACCCCTCCACCATGGGCAGGGGGCAGTCAGCTCCGTCACCCCTCCTGCCTCAGTCCCGCACGATATGCTACATATATACACCCTCCCAGGAGGGAGAAGTGGACCCAGAGCCTGGCACGAGGAGAGCAGAGAGGCAAGACGCTGAGCCCGCTAGGGAAGCCCCGCACGCTCTCCCAGCTCCTCCCGACCAGGGCTTCTTGCTCCTGGAAGTGCGTGCGCTGATGCAGCGTGCGGTGGAAGTGGCAGGGGTGCTGCGCTCCCCCTCCCAGAGAAGGGGGCACGTGCTGCAGGGCTGGCCGCAGCACAGAGGGCCTAGTGGGCAGGCTCCCCGTGCACCCGGAAGCGGTAGACGCAGGTGTACTCCGGGTGGCCCCAGTTCGTCAGGATCCGTAGCTCCACCACCTGGTACATGGCCATTTCAGGGTCCTGAGGTGAGAAGGAAGGTGTCAGGGGTGTCACAGAGCCCTCAGCCTCACTCACAGCAGGCAGAAGGGGAGATGACCCTCTCCCCTGAGCCTCTGCACAGAACTGGATTTCAGAGCTGGCTTTAGACCCTGGACGAGAGTTTCTAGCTGATGGGCCAAGTAGCCCCAGGGGCTTCTGAGGTCCCACGGGGGCCACCTGCCCAAGGCCACATAAAAATGGCCTTGTAGGTAAGCGCCAGCACGATTCATCCCAAACTGATGAATTCACAGGCCTTGCTCATACTGTGAAGGGACAGGACAACCTTCATGGAGGGTTTGCTGTGTGTTGATATTGGAAAAGAATGCCTCTACTCTGAATTAAGCAATGCCTTTTCTTCCTTAAGTTTCCATCAGCCCTCTGTGCTCAAAAAGCCACAATTTTTGAGCCAGCTTTTGGAGCAAATCTCACCTCCTGATGCCCCAGGCACAGTGCTCACCTGCGTCCTCTGGTCCTCCACCCTCTCCTGGAGGTTCTGTGAAACCCCTGCCACTCCCATGGCTAGTTTCTACCTCGGAGCTCCTGGCTCAGGCTGTCCAGTCCCCGTGATAGCTCACTGGACTGTCCCACAGGTGCTCACACTCGGTGGCCAGCCCTCCCCTGACCTCCGTGTTAGCCTGGCGCAGCTCCCCTCACTTCCCTTCATCCAGCCCAACCTTCAGGGCGCTCCCAAACCTATCCTGCCGCCTCTTCCCCCTTGCCCCAGACACCCTCGCTCTGGGTCTCCGTGCTGGCTTGCTTTCCTGTGACCACTTCTTGATCAGTCTCACTGTCCCCAGGCTTGTCCCCTAGACTCACCATGTACATGTGCTCTTACCACAGTGCACATCATCATATTCTCACTTTGGCAAAGTCCACCCCCTACCCTCGCCCCGGCCCTGAGGACTGAGATTCTTTGGCCTGGTAGCCGGGCCTGCCTCTCTTCCTGCTACTGTCCCTACACCCCACACGCTGTCCTCACACTGGAGCATTCCAAGTCCTGACCCCTGGCGGGGGCTCACAGGCCACCTGCAGCAGATTCCCCAGGGCAGAGCCCGGGGCTCTGCATTCTTAACCAGGGCTGGGAGACCGAGGCCCTCTCACAGTGGGCGGCCACGCTGCACTGCCTGGAACCTGGCTAACACCTGCCCTTCCCAGGCAGCCGTGCCCAATGCTCCCCATCGGAAGGGACCCCTCCCCTGTGCTGACATCTGCTCAGGCCGTCTGGACAGCTGTCTGTCCGTCCGTGCCAAGCCCTGAGCTGTGTGAGGGCAGGGGCTGTGGTGTCCTGCTCTAACCTGGCACAGGGTCTACTGAATGGACAGGAAAGAGTGTACCACCTCTGCCAGCCTACTAGAGTCCTCTACCTGAAAGTAAAATGTCTGAATGGGCTCCCCGTCTTGGTCGTAGGTGAACTGGCCAAGGAGCGTCCCCTCCTGCTGTAGGTCTTCGTCAAACCCCTGAAAAGAGCGAAGGAGGGAGGGAAGGACCTGCTCTCCGACGTGCACCCTGGGCACCAGGCCAGAGCAGCTTCCCTCCCTGTCACCATACAGGTCCCCTCCTACCCTGGTGGGACAGCAGAGAGCCAGAGCACTGGACACAGGACTGTTGTGCAGGTCTGTGACAAGTCACTTAGCTCCCTGGGCCTCGGTTTCCTCCACAGCCTGAGACAGCTGGGACCGAAGTGCTGCTTCCCACCCTGGTGCCCTGTCTTCCAAATCTCCCTGCAATGTCGCCCTCAGTGGAGAGCCCTCTGACCCCATGCAGGAGGGACACTTACAAAGATGGCGAAGTCCTTGGGTGCGCTGGAGATGGTGCTGTTGGGCGACAAGGACTTGGGCACATGCTCTAAAGTGACAGCGGTGGGGCGGATGCGGGCAGAAAGGCGAACCACAGCAAAGCCCTGGGGCCCCTGGAAGGCCCAGCAGTTGCCTGGGTGCACGTCTGGCTGGAGGGGAAGGAAGTCCGGTCAGCGCGGGGCTGGCGGCGACGAGCCCTCCCTGAGCACGACGGGACAGCCACCCGGCTGCAGAGGCCATTGCGCTCAGGGCCCCCGTTGCCCTCGCTAGGGACCGACCTGGAGGATGACGCGAGGTGACTGGGAGTGGTACCACAGGGGGATGCCGAAGAGGCTGAGCAGGGCTGTCTTGGTCTCGTAGGTCTCGGAGCACCGGGTGCTGATAACACTGGCCCCTGAGACAGGAGAGAGGGGCAGTGTGGGTGCTGGGGCCTGGACATCAGCGGGGTGCGGGTGGGGGGCGACTTGACAACCAGCTCAGCTCAGCGGCCAAGAGGACCCCAGGCGTAAAGGCCGAGGCAGCCTGAGGAGGGACCACTGTTGCCCGTCGTCTCTGAGGACAGCAGATGCCCCAGACGCCGGGGTGGCTGTGAACATCAGCCTTGACCTGGCCAAGGGTGGCACTTGGTCACTTCCAGCTGTTGCCTGACCTTGTGGTGAGTTCTAGGTGAGGTGACCTCTGCTGACAGGCCCTGCTCATCCGGCCCCACAGCTGCCAGGGCCCGGCTAGTGCGGGGACGGGCTGGGCGCACGCACACACCTCCGGACTCCAGCGCGTAGTCCACCATCCCGATGCGGTCCTCACTGTAGCGCTTCAGGGCCTGTGTCACGATGCGGTGCACGTCCTAGGACAAGGGAACCGAGCGCAGCTGTGGCAGGAAGCAGGCTCATGCAGGGCGCCAGGGACCCACGGGCTGACCGCTCCTCTCCCAGCACACCGCTGTGCGGGCACACATGCCTCCCACCCCTGTCACCGGAGTCCTGCACACACTAGGGAGCTGGCAGTGTGGGACTGTGCACGCCCATGGTTCCCGGGGGCGTGTGCAGGGGGTCCGGAGCGCATGGCACCTCACCTCCTCTGTCACCCCGCTCACGCCTTCCTTGCGCAGTGTCAGCCCCAGGCTGGCCGCGGCCTCCCTCGCCGACTTGCCCTGCACCTTGGCCACGTGGGCGAGGATGTTGCTCTCCAGTTTCTGCAGCTCAGCCTGCATCTCCTCTCGCTGAAGGACCCCAGTGCGGGCCCCCCCACCTCGGAGAAGGAACTGACTGACCCAGGCAGGGAACTGAGACTCCACCTAGGGACCAAAAAGAGGTCTCGCTTTGGGAGGCTGGTGGGAACCAGCCAGAGCAGGGCAGTGCCTGGCTGGGGAAGAGGGGTAGGGAAGGAGTGCAGGCCTGCGAGGGCCACAGGGAGGAAAGCTACGAGCCACCCTCCACGTTATCATTAGCAAAACTGGAGGAGCTCCCATCCAATGAATCCAACGCCTGTGCCAAGTCCGGGGGGCTCGTGGGACTCGGGGGCAAGAGGCTCCCGCTCTGCCCCAGGCACGCCCCTGGGACAATGGTCTCAGAGGACAAGGTGTCCGGTGGGAGACCTGGATGGCCCTAACTCACATCATCCCGCATGGCCTGCAGCTGCTGGGGAAGCAGGCCCACTTGGTCCGCCACTGAGTTCTGCTTCAGGGTCAGCGCTGCCAGCTCCTGCCGCAGGCCCGCCAGCTGGCCCTCCAGCCGCCCCAGCTCTTTCATGGAGTTCTCCCGGAAGGACTCCTGGGTCATCCTGCTCCAGAAGAGAGAAGAGTGAGCCTTGGGTGTCTGGTGAGGGGTAAGGCCATGCTGAGGAAGACCAGATATGTGTGTGCCCACCACCTGTAGGTGCATGCAAGGCCCACGCTTAGATCCTGGCTGTGAGTACAGCCCCAGGGTTTGCCGGGTCCAGGGAGTGAATTCTTATCCTGCTCCCTCTCTGAGCCCAGCTCCATCATTCACTAGGCCTCAGATGCTCACCCCCCTCTCCCAGTAAGCATGACATCTAGGGCATGAGAAGGCAGCCTGTGTGAAGTACAGAGATGCTGTGTCTACAGACCCCATGAGTCCCAGTTCCCCTGCAATGCCCCCAATCCCCACCCTCCACTGCACCTTGAAGATAGGCCTTAAGCCAGTGGTTTCCGTTTCCCACTTGTGCACCCCTTTTAAACCATTTCTATAAACTGTACCCCTTGTTTTTAAAAGAGCTGTTTTTAAATACTGACACTTTTGCTCAGTACCTACCTTACTGTAACATTAATAACTAAATTGATCAGTCTGGCTATGGCTGTATTTATATGTTTGGGGAAGTTCTAGAAACGTGGCCAATGGATTGCTCTGAAACTGCACAATGATTGGTAGAAGAGCAGTTTGGGGGATGGGTTCATAGCCATGCCCTCATCCATCAGCGTTCGCTCATGTGATCTACTTTTGAAGTGTCTCCATTAACAGTGATTCAAACTTAACATTTATTGTTCCATAACTAACAATTTGCTTTTTTTTTTTACTTTACTTGTTTTTTGGCCATTACTAATTATTTTTTGCATACCCCTGAACGGCCCAGCACGTACCCCCAGGGGCTCGCATACCACTGCTTGGGAATCGATGGACTAAGCACATGGTCTGAGTGAGGTTTCAGCCCTCCTGCTCTCTGCTTGGGACAGTCAGAACGCTGCCCTGGGGCCCTGCTCCCCAGTCCTGCCTGGGGTTGGGGGGAGGCCTAGGCCACACTGCGGGGCCCGTTACCTGTGCCACTCGGACTTCAGCTCCTGGAGCCGAGCCTCAGACTCCTGTCAGCAGGAAGAAGGGACAAATAGAAGCAGTGTCAGGCTCAGAGCCATAGCCTCCCACAGCAAAATCTCTTCCCTTTGGGGTCTGTGCTTAACCACATCCGTGCCCCAGGGCCTCCCGACCGCTCTAGCCAAAGTCAAACTGGCCTCCTGGTCAGGTTCTTGTGAGAGTCTCACCCCCTATATGGCGCACTTAGGCATTCACACCTTCACTCATTCATTCATCAGGTTATGCCCAGCACAACAGGCCACTTGAAGGTGGCCCCTCCTGTCCTCTGGTGTGCTCCAAGTGTGTCTCTGCAGAGCGTTCCAGTCCAGGTGGGTTCAGTTCAAGCAGTAGTCAGGAGACTCCACACATCCACCCACCCAACCACACACACACACACCCCACCCCCAGCAACAGTGCAGCCCCTTCAGGAGGTGCCTCTCAGCCCAGGAATAGATGAACTGGGTCAGGGCCCCACTTTAGGCCCCAGGTGCCCCAAACCCACCGACCTGGGAGGCCTGGACAATCTTCTTGAAGAGGTCTTCTGAGTCCTGCTGGTGTTCTGCTCTCAGGGAGACCAGTTCTTCCTGTCGGGTACAGGACAAGCACTGAGGATTCTGAGTCACACACAGAGGCCCACGTACCACCCGTAAGCAGTGTGACTGGAGTGCGAACCAGATCTGGGTGATAGGAAACTTCAGCTCCCGGCCTTGCTGTCGCAGTGCTTCCTGAGAACGTGCCAGCCTCCCACAGGCTTGACCATACACCTACGCGGTGTCGGGCGTGTGCCAGGCCCTCTGCAGCCTCATGTGCTCACCACCAGGGGCGTGAGCGTGGGTTAGACAGGAGAGTCTCCATTTTAAGGAGGAGGAAACGGAGGCCGAGAGAAGGTAACTGCCAAGCGCAGAGCGGCCTCTCCCATGTGTGCAGGGCCCTTCGCCCCAGCCCGCACTCCGTGCTCCCTGCAGACCGCAGCTCCCCTCCCCTACCTGGATCCGGGCGGCGGTGTCCCTGCGGAAGCCCTCCTTCAGGGCGGCCTCGCGGCGGCTCACCAGCCCCTCCAGGAGCGCTAGGGTGTCCTCATGGCTCAGGCTGCTGCCACCTCCCTCGCCGGCAGCCCCTTGACGCAGCTCCAGGCGTTCCAGCCGCATGGCCTCCTTCTGCCAGTTGGTGGAAAATTCGGCAGCAAGAGCTTCCAGGCGCCGTTCCAGCGTGTGCACCCGGGACAGAATGCGCTGCTCCGCCTGGCGGGGCCGGGAGGGAAAGAAAACCAGAGAGGTGAGGGGCTCACGCCAGCCGGGCTTCCTGGGGATAAAGGACTGGAACCCCAGACGGGCCCAGGTGTAAACACACACTGGGTCGGAGGCTGCCAGGACAGTCTCTCTGCCCCACACGTGGGCGAGTCCAGAGGCAGGTAAACGGGGGCAGTGATTGTGGTGACAGAAGCACAGGGCACGGGGACACACAGGGGGCTGGAGGGCTCTGATTCCCCAAGGAGTACACATGGGTGACAGCGGTCACAGTGCCCTCCTAGGAAAGGGTCCTAATGGAGGGACAGCCCAGGAAGAGGACAGGAAGAAGCCATAGGATGGCTGCAGGGGGCAGGGTGACCTGCTGGGCTGCACCCAGTCCCCCTCTCCTGTCCTATGTGTGTAGGACAGCATGGGACAAAGGGGTTCAGCTGCTGACTTTCAATAGCTTCCGTGTCTCCCATCAATAACTACAGCAAAAAGACAAAATCCCTTGAAAAAGCTTTCTTTTTACTCTAATTGGATGCCCCGCAGAGAAGATAGACTATAAGTCATCTGGACTTGTGGGTGCCATCTGACAGCATGCCCTGAATTTTGAGAACCTTGTTGGCTTAACAACAAAAAAGTCTTTGCCAAGAGCAATCATAAAACACAATCAGTCAACATTCAGTGAGAGGGCAGGGGCCTACTGGGTAGAGGTTGCTTCTGGTTTTTAAAAATTCCATTTTTTTTTTTTTTTTTTTTGGTTGGTTCCCTGGCTGGGAAGCGAACCCAGGCTGTGGCGGTGAGAGCGCCGAAACCCAGCCACTAGACCGCCAGGGAACCCCCTCAAAAATTCCATTTTTAAGATGTTCAGTACGTTTGTTTGACTCAAAAAGCCAAGGTCATGCTCCTGACCTTTGCCCCATCCACCCAATGCCCTCACCACGGCCCCCTCCCAAACCAGACAACTGTTTCTATTAGTGTTCTTTATGCAAATGCAAGTAAATACAAAGATGTAGTATTGACTGTTTTCGTTTTTTACAAAATAGGTGGTTCTGAAATTGAATTGTATTTAATGCCTTTACTAATGCTTAAAAAAGGAAAAGTTATAAATGTCAGAATATGTCATTATTTTATGAAATAATAAGACCATGGTCAGGAAAATAATATTGATCAAAATAAATGGTTAAAAATGTGATACCCCCCCAAAAATGTGAAAGCAAATTAAGCTCAACAAGATACAAGCCAAGTTAAATAACTACAATCAGGGAGTTGAGTTTTCATCACGGAGCCCAGGACCTGCACACTCGCATTCTGGTTTTGTGCACCTGTCACCCCCACACTGGACTGCGGGCTCTGTGAGGGCACAGCCTGGGCTTGTTTCACCTCCAGGCTCTGGGAGACTGCAAAATGGCCACTGTCCTTCCCTCCACCCTGTGTGACATGGCCTTGCTGGTGCTCCCACGGGAGCTGGAGCCCGTTTCTTCTCCTCGAACCTGACTGGCTCTGGGCTTTGCTTAGGGCAACAGAATGTGGCAGTGGTGACAGGGTGCTAGGTCTGAATCTGGGCCTCAAAAGGCCTGGCCTGATTCTGTTCTCTTGGAGCCTTGCTCAGCTGCTGTGAGAACGAGACAGGGCTAGCCAGCTGGATGACGGAAGCACAGGCAGAGGAAGGCCCACCTCGCTGACCCTCTGGCCAGCTGCAGGTGCACAACAGAGCCCAGTCACGACCAGTCCGCCCTTTCTCAGACCAGAAGAGCCAGCCACAGAGCCCATGGACTCATGGGCTAATCAAATGTTGTAAAATATATATATATATATAGTTCCCTGGCTGGGAAACGAACTCAGGCTGCAGAGTTGACAGCACCGAAGCCTTAGCCACTACACCAGGGAGCTCCAAATGCTTGTACTTTTAAGGCAATGGTTTTAGGAATAGTTTATCTGTGCTAACAGGTAACTGACCAGCGTATTACCTTATTCATAGAAGATGTTCAGTAAATATTTGTGAAATTGAATTGCATTGAAATGAACAAAGCAGACAAGATGATCTGACCTATCTAATCTGTTTTCTGGACCAAAATATTAAAAATTTTCAGCATTTATAAAAAACATTGACTTCTCTTACCTGATTACAGAATTTTTTGTGAAATGACCAAGATATTAAAATTTTTCAGCATTTATAATCTGTTTTCTGGGCTTCTGAGGATGGCAACTAACTTTGGGACAGTTCTAAGTCATATTGAAGCCAACTGCCCCCCAATACGTATACTCTCCAAACAGTGTAGATGAGGCAGTGTCCCAGCGAGGGCAGCTTTGTGTGTCAGGTATCAGGGCAGGGACACCAACCGCCAACACAGACGGAAGGAGTCTGTGAAAACTAAGAAGCTCACCTGGAAATGTGGGGACGCATCTCTGGACTCCCACACCTGATGCTGCTGGCCGCTGCCTTTCACTGCCCACCAGGAAACCAGGGCGGGGTGCAACGTCTGCAGCCCGTAGGGGTAGAAATACCAGGCACCTATACGCAGGGACAAGGGTGGTTACCCAGGCTGCAGGGCGGTGAGGACAGCAGCCTAATCAGTGTCAGATGTCGGCAGCCCGTCTCATTCATTCCAGCTGAGCTGTGCTCCTGCCCGCAGCAGGGATTAGGAAGGGAGGTCCCCATCCTTCCTAGAGGCAGCAACTCCCACCCAGCAGTCCCAGAGTGTATCATTCTCTCGTCCCTCAGGAATCCTCATCTTTTGGTAGATGGCACAGTTGAAGAAAACAGCTAATCAGCTAGGGATGACCCAGGACAGAACCCAGAGGCCCTGATGGGTTCTCAGCCCAGACTGTACGATCACCGAGGGAGCTTTGAAAACACCACACCCCGGCCCCACTGAGAGGGACTAGGGGGTCCTCTGTAGCTGAGTTTTAAAAGCTTCTCGGGGGGTTCCCTGGTGGTGTAGTGGCTAGGCTTTGGCGTTCTCAATGCCACGGCCTGGGCTCGCTTCCCAGCCAGGGAGCTACACCACCCCCCAAAAAAATAAATAAATAAAAGCTTCCCAGGTGACTCGAATGGGCTGCTGTGATTGAGAATCTCTGAAACAGAACATGCAGGCTGTCCGGAAAAATCCAGACACAAGTGCCTCTATTTCTCATATTATGATACATGGCTGGATAGTTTCTGGACAGCCCTGTACGCCAGCTGGAGAGGCTGCTTGTGGCCCCAGAACAGAGCATACAGATGCTGGCATCTTGCTTAGGGGCCATCTGTTTGTGATGTGTTTACTCCTAAGCTTTGCGGTGGTGAGGGCACCTGAAAAAGCCACATGGCTGAGTCGTCTCCACCCGGTAAGACATCGCACTTGTCACACCTCACTGGCCTTGAGTAGGTGCAACAGGAAGCGGCACACAGCCACCAGGCTTTCAGTTAGAGCCCCCGGACACGCGCTCACCTCCTGCACTCCCTGACCAGGTCACGCCGCCAACCCCTGCCTTTCAGACTCTCACATGCATCTCCTCGTGATGCCCTCGGGACATGTGCTGCACCAACTCCACAGGGTGAGGGTGAAGCTCAAGTTAAACGGAGTTAACTCATGGGAATGGGATTCCCGAACAAAATGCTGGACGATTATAAAAGGTCATTATTATTTTAAGGGCGATACCCAGTTTCTACCGGATAGGAGCAAGCTGTTCTTGTAACAGGAAACAAAAAGGAAATCAACACTCGGAAAAAATGTTCTACCTTGGTATTAGTAAAAGAAATACAAATTGAATAGACACCAAACCTCTAAAACCAACTCTAGAAAAAAATTTAAAAAGCGTGCTCTTTAAATATAAATTGGAACAATCATTAAAATTGAGTCTGGGGGCCAAAGAGGCAACTCATATGGAACTGAAACTCAGATGAAACTATCAAATGAAACACTGACACAAATGTAGGAGGGCTGTCTGGAATGTGTCCAGCCATGTCATATGAAAAGCAGAGGCATTTATGGCTGGATATTTTTCCTGGACAGCCCGCGTGTATATATAAACATAATGATTATAACGCTGTAACAAATTGGGATAGGGACCGGGACAGCGCAGAGCAGGCTTGTCCAACCCGTGGCCCAGGATGGCTTTGAATGCGGCCCAACACAAATTCTTAAAACAAGAGATTTCTGTTGTGAACTTTGTTAGCTTATCGGCTATCGTTAGTGTGAGTGTATTTTGTGTGTGTGTGACCCAAGACTATTTGTCTTCTAATGTGGCCCAGGGAAGCCGAAAGGCTAGACACCACTGACGTAGAGCATCTCCTAAATGACAGACAGCTTAGTATAAGGAGGCATGCTGTCTTCCCCTTACTACTTTACTGTTTTGACTTTAAAGATAGCTGAAGACTGAACTTGATCTTATACAATAATTCACTTAACCCAGACGATTTTCTGATTTGGAATGGAGGAAAAATGACTGCTAATGATAACAGCATCAGAGTTCCGGCTTTTTACCCCAATACCCCCCGTACTGGGGCATGTTCCCATGCCCAGGTGGCTGCAAGGGTGCTCTAGACGTGAGGACAAGATCAGTGAATCGGGTCACTTCCCCCTTTCACCTGCTGGACACCCTGAAAACGTGGCAGAATCGGTCAGCTGCAGACCCAGGAGAGCCGGACAGGAGTAGCCTGGGGCTCGGGGCTCAGGAGGTGCCCAGGCTCGGTCCGACCCCACCTCGTCCGCCCTGCCTCCTTCGCTTTCTTGCAGGTGGTCACTTGCCCGCTGGTTTTCAGTTCTGCTCAGCACTGGCCTCCACCCACACTCCACCCTGCCCCCCTCTGGCTCACCAGCCCCATTTTGGAGGCTCCTGTCCTACCCTTCCCCTGCGACAGCGGGTCAGCTCACCGTAAGTCAGGCTGGTCAGGAGCAGCAGCAGCAAGAGGAACCACAGGAAGTTCTTCAGGGACGAGAAGCGCCTGGACCAGGGAGGGAGAACAGGGAACGCAGACACGTCAAGAGGGCTCAGGGCCTCCAGGTGCCCCCCAGGGAGGCCCGTGAGATTATTTCTTGAGTGCTCAACTGGAGTTGAAGGGGACAGACAGCCTGGAGTGTCTCATCTTGCCAGGGCTAGACTGGACACTTGGAGTTTTACTTACAGGTCTGAGTGTGATAGGGACAATCACCACAGTGAATTTTATTGATGTTGTCAAAAATAAGTAATGGGATCTTTAAACTAAAATTTGCATATAGTAAACTCCTCTGAGAAAGCCAGTAAAGAAGAAATAGGAACTCCTTAAACAGCATCTTCTTTTAGAAAATCAAGGAATTCTTTCTTTGGTGACATGAATCCATTCTGGCCCCTTGTCTCAGCATTGCCAGCTCCACCCAGTATTACGGCGAGAGCGACCCTGACTTCCTGGCTCAGTATCCTTGGCTCTGCTGGGTCAGGGACTTGGGGAGCACACCCTCAGCATCTTCAGGCAGCGCCTGCACCTGAGGCAGAAACGCTGGCGTCCAGATCGTCACAGGGCTGGACGGGAAGCTGGGGATTCTGGGAAACACCACTGGCCGGCGAGGGCCTGAGCAGCAGGAGGCGGCTTCTGCCTGGGCCTTTCTAATCCATCGTCCAGGCAGGGGTCTCACTCACCTGGTTAAAACGAAGACGTCCAGGAGGGAGGCAGCTGTCGTCAGGCGATACCAGGTGGTGCCAACCCACCAGTAGAGGAGTCCGAAGAGCCGGCCTGGAAGAGGGGCCGTCAGAGCACTGCTGTCTCCACCCGTGGTCCTCCCTGCCCCTCCTGACACTGTGACACTGCCAGTGCACCTGTCTGTTCCCACAGGGCCCAGCTCCTCGAATCCCACCCGCCCGCTCTGCCGGTGCCCTCTGTCCCGCTCCACAGCTGCTCCGCCCTTCCAACTGAAGATGTCCCCACAGCTCCGTCTACAACAGGCTTTCTAGAACGAGCTTTCCCCGATGGTCATACGGTCTCTCTGCATGGGCTGGGTGCCGAAACGCAGAGGTAGGTGAGAAGTGACTGCTTCAGAGGATGGACACGGTCAGGACGAGAACAGCCGGCACCCACCTGGAAAAGTGACCATCGTCCAGAAGAGAGAGCCCACCCAAGAGACAGTGTTCCTCAGCCGTGAACCTGAGCTCCAGCGGTCCGTCTCCGAGTATGCTGCAAGGACAGAGAGGAGACCAACTCAGTCGGTCCTCACTTTAGAGAGACCCAGGGCTGAAGACTGCCCATGACTTGTCTTTGCCCTTAGACTGTGGGCTGAGACCACGCCCCATTCCCCCGTGACATTCCCAGAGCGTCACACAGGCCTGACCCCTAGGAGGTCAGTAACTGTCAGCGGAAGGGACAAAGCGGTGTGTTTCTGACATTTTATTTCCCTTGAGCTCCTTGCCTCCACCGCCCTTCTCATGGGCACTCCCTGGGCCTCTGTTCAGAACAGGACCCGAGTGAAAATACTTGCTGGAAATGAAACAAACAATGGCTCTGACCGCAGGCCTGGGGCAGGCAGGGCAGTCACAGCCCAGTGCGTGGCACAGGGCCGGTCTGCGGAGGCACCTGCCAGACCTGTGCTCTCTCAAAGCTGTCAGGGGTGCCTTCCCCAGGCTTCCCATCACCCCCTGAGGATGCGGGGAGGGTGCTGCCTACCTACGTAGTCATCCTCGGAAGAGTAGCCGGAGGAAGACCCAAGGAAGTCCTCGGAGAGCTTGGTCTCGGCCAGCCCGTTGATTTTGCTGCTCTCGGAGCCACCTGTGCCTCTCCTCTTCCTCACCCGCAGGTCCTCCCCTGAGGAGGGAAGGACACGGGGTTCTCCTAGGGCACAGGGCAAGGCCTCCTGGGAACACCCTGAGGAGGATCTCCGACCGACAGATGGAGTCTGCCCTTGGCTTCCTTCCAGCTCCGGGGCTACTTCATCGTCTACAGGGGCCTCGAAGTTCAGAGACCTCACTGCTCCTTCAAGGGTTACTGAAGATGGGGAGCCCCTTCTCTGGCCCAAGACAGGTTAGGAAACCTGGGGCCAAGGGTGGCATTTGGGACCTTAAGTTTCTAGAGGAAGCAAAGCCCCAGGGGAAAGGTTGCAGACACTCACTCCAGTAGGGGTCACTATGCAGCTGGTCATCGAGGATGGAGCTCCTGGCGAGGGAGATGGCCCGGGGGCTACCAAAGTAGGACTCTCTCACCACGGACTCGCTGTAGTAGGAGGTGTGCGGGTCGGAGGAAGGGCCCAGCTGCGGTGCTGGGGACAGACGCTTGGTGTTGCTGCTGGATTTCTTCTTCAGGGTCCTGTGGGCAGTCAGCCAGGAGGGGAGAGTGGGAGGAGCAGGTGAGCCCAGGCAGGAAAGGGAAACCAGCAGCTCTGCCCTCCTGGAGTGAGGGGGTTGGCCTTGTTGCTAGGCAGCTAACAGCTCCTGACTCCTGACTGCAGAGCCAAGGAGCCAAGAAGCCAAGACAGCTTCTCTGATCCCATTATCTCCCAATCTCAGCAGCAGTCAGGTGAGATCCTTAGCAGGTGGCAGAGCCAGGATTCAAATCTACATCTCTAACTTCAAAGCCAAAGTTTTCTCCGTGCTTCTTAATGGACTAGTAATTTTTACAACTGACTGAAAACCCAGACAAGCCTGACCCAGCCTCCCAGAGCCAGCCGGAGTCCTGGAAGCTGCTCCGGGGCCTCGTGTCAGCAAGGCGGGGCAGGAGGAGGCAGGCACCTGCTCTACTCATCTCCTGGTGCCCCAGGGACTCACTCCCCTCCTCAGCTGCTTGGTTGGCCCAGCTGAGGCCCTGCAGATGGGGAGACACAGTGGTGTGGGTCTGGGGAGGGCGACCCACCCACAGCAGAAGGGGTTCTCATGAGCCTAGCGTGCCGGGGTGGAGGTTTCCGGCCCAGCTTATTCTTGAAGCTGCTTCTCCCCACTTCCTGTTCTCTGAACACCAGGGTGCAGCCTGGCTCACAGCAGTGGGAGAAGCAGCGGCAAGGGGTCCTGGCTTCCGCATAGGTGTGAATGTCCCCTGTGTCTGGACATGGGCATCTGATCTCCGCCCACAAAGATCACAAGAGGAAGAGGCTGTGTAGTGAGCGCCCAAGCCCTGTGCCCTGTGGGTCAGCACAGTCCACAGGCACTCCTATACCTGAGAGGACTGTCTTTAAACAGGGTGCTCTGGCTCCCCATCACTGAGCTTCCACCACTGCTGCTGCTGCCGTCATCATCACCCTGGGAGTAGCGCGTGAGACGCTGGCTTCGTCGAGACATGATGAGGGTGGATGGGGTCCCTTCCCTTAAGGAGAGTCTTGGGAGAGAAAGAAGGACACGTGAGGCTTGGGACTGTGGTAGGGACAAGACACTGCCTCCCCACATAGAGACCGTCCCCTCTGCCTTCAACCAGAACAGGCTGAGAGGGGGGCACCGCCCACCCTGCTGCAGGCCACCCCTGCCCCAGACTCTCCTAGTGCCCCTGTGGCCTCTTTCATGGTACGTTTCACAAGGTTTCATATTTTTCAGTTTGCCTGACACTGAGCTCCGTGAGAGCCAGGACTGGACCTTCCACAACCTTTGACATGTCTTGGGTACATGACAGGTACCCGAGAGATGCTGAATGAGTGCCTTCGGTCACTGCTGCCCTGCACAGACCCTCCGGCCCAGCCCTCCACCATGCCGCCTTCCCGCTAGAGCTGTGTCCACTCTTGTTCCAGCTCTTTTCCTGACGGGATGTGCTTCCCTTTCCTTGCAGCTCTATTCACTGACCAGGGCCCCAGTCAAACCGTGGCCCCAGAAAACCTTTCCCTGGTACATGTCCCCTGCACCCTAATGGTGGCTGCATGCTCTTATCCCCTTAGCTGGTTACCCTGTGCCAGCATCTGTGCATCGCGATATGCTGCTGCTGCTGCTGATAAAACACTTTGGTGAGTGCCTCCTAGGTATCTGGCTCCTTATACAAGCATTACCGATCCTTACGAGGAAGGGCAACATCATACTCCCATCCTACAAGGGAGGAGGAGCCTGGCACACTGCGATGATCATGCCCACAGCCACTTGGCCTGGAAGGGACCGAGCCAGAGTTTGAGCTCAGATCTGAGAGGTCTTTCCACTCCACCATGAAGTTTTCAAGTTGTTTCAGGAACGTGTTCTACATCTCCAACTAGAGTCTTTTGTAGCCTCAGATATGCTTAGAACAGGCTGTAGATAGAGTTGTTACACAACAAATATTTGTTAACAAACTAACAAAACAGGGAGGTTGAGCAGCAGTGTGGGGTTGTGGGGGCGGGGAATCAGGGCTCTGGAATTGATGAGGAGGACTCCAAAGAGACCAAGTGAAAGGCCTGGCAAATGGTGGCATTCTACCACCAGAGGAAGACTTATAAACTCCAGAAACCCAAGATCAAAATCTCAGATCACGAGTGTGAGGAGTGTCAGGGTAGTGCCTCCGCCAGCCCATGTTACAAAGCCATTCTTGGACTTAGGTCCACTCAAGAGTCCCTAGTACTTGTGACCTGTCATCACTTCTAATATTCCTGGTTGATATTTCAATCACTAGTTCTCTGACTAGAGGCACAGACTCTAACACATCCCAACTCAGACTACGGAAACCAGCAGGTCTGGTTAGTCCAGCTGGAGAATTCTAGGAAGGACTCTTCTGAAAAACAAGCAGCCTCATGTCTTGGTCTTACTAGTACCTTCTCAGGTAGGCTGTCCACTTGGCATCCCTCTCTGCTTTTAGTCTGCGTTGGTAAAAGGACGCATCCGTAGTAGCCCAAGCAGGAAGTTGGCCAGGGTGCGTGTCTCTATTCCACGCCTTATAAGGAAATCCCACCCTCACTACTGCCCTCCCCACCTGAAAGCTCCAGATGCCCACACAGGCTCCTCCTCCAACCCCTGCCCAGCTAAAGGGGAGGCCTTCACCCTGGGGCAGAAACAAAGTAATGTGTTTACACAGTGCAGCAGGCTAGGGCTGGCGAGAACATAAATATTCAGATGAAGGTGTTGTAGGGGGCTGGGGGGCGTGGCTAAAAACTGTCAGCGCCTCCGCCCTCTCGGTCTTTCCCGTGGCATCCTGGTATCACAAAAACAATTTGCAATTGAGTCTGAATTTCACGGGATGAAAAAGGTCAAGGCTCCACCCTCCAAAACAGAACAGGAGGTGAACTTCTAGGAGCTCGCCAACACGCTCTCTCTCTCTCTCTCTCTCTCTCTCTCAGTTAAGAAATCCTCAACTGAAACAGCCTTCCGCACCCCTGAGCTGAACCACATCCTTTTCTCAACTCCACCTTCCCCACCAGCCTTAACGTCGCTCTTGGGCATCTTCCACGGGGCATTTCCACTCCAGGGCACTTTCACACTAGATTCCCTCGTGGGACCTGTAAAACGCTTCGGATCCGTTCATTCCCTACGGGCTGAACCTGCAGAGATTTTTTACCAACCACGCACCTTCCCGGCCTCTCTGCTCCAAGTCACACTCCCGCCCCCTATTTGGTTTCTTTTTAGAACGGAACGAAATGGGCCTTCCTCCTATTCCCAGAGTTCTGACAGGCGGCGGCAGAGCACTGTCTGTCCCTGGTAACTGCCTGACTGGCACGAAAACACAGGCACTGCCCTGGGCCGGTTGGAGGCAGCCCGGTCTTCACTCTCCTGCTCCCGGGGAAGTCCCGCCTGGAGATATCCGCCCTCCGGGCGGACCAGTGGGGCAGCCGGCCCTGGGGGCGGGGGCCTGGCAGGCGTGAGTCAGGGTGGCTGGCCTTGGCACAGCGCTGGCCCTTCCCGCCCGCCCAGGGGCGTGCGCCGGGCGGGGCTGGAGCCTGGCCCAGCTTGGCCCGGAGAGGAAGAACCAGGCCTGGGCAGCCCGGCCCCGGCCCGAGCAGCCAGTGCTGACCCCGGGGTCAGGCCGGGCCCGGCGGCCGCACAGAGGCGGACGAGGCGGGCCCACCGTCCTCGCCCCGTGCGTCCGCTCCCTAGAGGCCCACGGCCGGCTGTTACCTGCTGCCGCGGCTGCTCCGTGCGGGGCCGGGGCGTCTGAGGCCCGCCGCGCCGCCCGGGCGCGCCCCCTTCCCGCGTCTGAATCCCGTGAACGGCGCTCGGCGCGGGGAGCGGCGGCGCGGGACGAGGCTGCGGGCGGGAGCTGCGAGCGCGGCGGACAATGCGGCCGGCGCAGAACCTCGCTGCGCGAGTGGGACCAGGCGGCGCGCGCGTGGCCGAGTGTGTATGTGTGCGCCTGTCAGTCAACGGTGACAGACCGCAGCCCATTGGGCAGGCTGCACCCGCGTCACCGCCCACCGCCGCCGCCCATTGAACCATTTGAACACAAAGGCCCCCGGCTCGCCACGCCCGCCGCGTGGGCCTGGTGGGCAGGGCGCGCCCAGTTAGGGGTACACGCGTGGGTGGTGCGGCCACGCGGGGCGGCGCCTGGGCTCCGGAGAACTCAGCTGGAGCCGGCAAGTAGGGGCTCGGCTGGGCCTCACTGCGCACTTGACATCCGGCCCATTACCTGAGGGCGCCCTCGTGCACCGCACTCCACGCGTGGCCCCTCTGGCCGCGGCGTCCCCGAGTTCTACAGGCTGATTCGAAAAGGCCCGGGGACCAGGACCTTATAGGTATTGGGTGGTTGGGGGCACAGGCTTCCCGAGGGTGGCCCAAGGCGGTGGAGAGCTGGGGAGGTAGAAGACCGCCTGGCCTAGGTCCCTCCTGGATGGGCAGTGCGAAGTTAGCCCTTCGTGGACTCAAACGATTGCCGAAGGCGCGTGCATAATTGTCCTCTTAGCCAGGTCTTTCTACACTCATTTTACAGATAAGGAAACCGGTTCATAGAGGCTTTAAGTGATTTGCTTAAAGTCACACAGCTAGAAAGAAGCGAAATTGAGTTAGGAGATTTTCTCCACAACCAAGTCCGCCTTTTTCATTTCAGGGTTGATTTGGAGATTCTAAACACAGCAGGAGACTCTGCAGCTTCCCAGTGGGCCACCAGAGGTCCTTGGTTCAGGGCAGAAGCTATTCTTAGTTTTAAGGAGGGAGCTGGTCACAACTGGTGTTGAGAAAGTCGAGTGACTACTTATTTGTCTGCCTCGCCCAAATATGCATGTGGAATGAGCCTCCTAGATGCTGCATTCTGATCAAGTAAAATGCAGCCTCACTCCAGGGGTCCTGTGCCCTGGCTGCCCACAGGCACAGCTGGGGAGAAGTCACTTCCTGTGACCTTAAGGGAAGCTCTTCTAAGGAAAAGATGAAATGGACTGTTGTTACTTCACTTCTAAAGTGCCAAGGGGAAGGCACAAGAAGTGACAAAATCATTGGGACAGGAAGGCCCTGGGGGCAGGGGATTGAGGAACTGCAAAGCCTTTGCGCTACATGGACTCCAGACAAGAACATGACCTTCCTTCCACTGCCCCACCTGGAGAAGAGAGGCCTCACCTGCACTTATCCAGAAGTGCTGCTAAGGGCGGGTGAGGCCACCTGCACTTTGAAGACAATGGCGCTGCTCAGTGCTGCTTCTGGTGTTGATGGAGAGCTCCCTGAGGTCAAGGGCTAGCTCTGCAGGACCCAGCACAGGGCCTGGCTCATGTCTGAGTATCTGCTGAACGTGTAACTAGTGAGATGAGAACTCAATCAGATGTAGGGTCAGCATCTAGGTAGGGGAGAGCCCCTCTCTGACACCTTCTCCTGGACTAACGAAAAGTATCGTTTTAAACAGGACAGAAAACAACAGCACTGCCCCATGCTGTCCTAGCCAGAGCCCACCACAGCTACTGCAGAGCCTGCTTCCTTCCCTCCTCCCCAGGGGTCCTGGCAGAGGCCCGCCCCAGCGTGTGCTGGTTTGCGAAGCAGGAGGTGTTGTCCTTCCATTGGTCTCGGGCAAGGGCCGGGTCAGCCCCCTCTTGCTCCGCGTTGTCTCTAATGGCCTGAAGCAGGCGAGTAATGGGTCCCAGAGAGAACTAGCTCTTAATCTCTGGAACCTGTCACTATTACCTCACGTGGAAAGTCTTTGCAGATGCGATTAAATGAAAGACTCTGAGGAGGAGATTATCCTGGATTGTCAGGGTGCGCCCTAACCCTAATCACAATTGTACACTTAAGAGAGAGGCAGAGGAGGAGAGGGGTAGGTGACCACAGCAGCAGAGACTGGCGTATGTGGCCACAGGACAAGGAGTGCTGGCAGCCACCAGAAGCCGGAAGAGGCAAGGAACGGAGTGTCCCTAGAGCCCCGGGAGGCAGTAGAGCCCTGCTGACATCTTGATTTCAGTCCAGAGATTTTGACTTTGGACTTCGGGTCTTCTGAACTGTGAGAGAATAAATGTTGCCTTTATGTCACCGAAAGTGTGGCAATGTGTTACAGCAACCCCAGGGGAGTCATAAGGGCCCTGGGAAAGGCTTGTTGAAGGCTCCCATGATATGCCAGGCCCCACCCTTTGTCCTTGCCTGCCACCACGCACCAGACTTGTGAGGTCACACACACACCCTTCTCCCCACCTCTCCTGCCCCTCGCCTCTCGGCCATCCGCTCCCGTCAGCAGCTCTGCCCTTCCAGACACTTCTCTCTCTCGGTCCGGCCGCCGTTCCTTTGGCTACTCTGGTCCCAGTCCTGCTCCTCTCTTTTTCACTGCCCCATGCCTCTTCCTTCTTCTCTCGTCGTCACTTCATAAGCTGTGGCAGGTGGGACGTGGCAGCCTTGCCTCCGCCGGGACGGGGGCGCGGTGGCTGGCAGTGCGGGTACTGCCGTGGGGCCACGTCACGACTTTCTGCATTGCTGGGCACTTTTGCCTTAGCGGCCCCTTCCTTCATAAAAAGATTTTTTTTTAAATTTTATGATCGTATTGGTAGAAAGAGTACTGTACTGTAGCCTAGGGTTGGTTCATTGTTAAATATTCATTACTACGATGTTTCATTCTCCATCTGACTTTAAAAAACACGAGAGTATTTCCGTGGGTTCCTGAACCCCCCGCTCTGCGCCGCAGACACCGTGGTGCCGACCCCAACCTGCGCGTTTCCGGGTGCAGCCCAGCTACCCAGCAGTCGGCGCTGGTCCAGCCGGAGGCAGGCCGTGTCAGTGTGGGCTCTGGAGGGCGTGGGGTCTGCGGCCCGGGTGCACCCCCTGCTCTGTGACCCTGGGCCGGCCACGTCCCTCATTTGTACGGTGTGAATAATGTCCACTGTCCTGCCTGTCACACCACTGACTGTGTGACCTTGGACCCGTCAATGAGGCTCTCCGGCCTCTGTTTCCTCATTTGTGAGGGCGAATGAGAGGGGAGCTGCTCCCACACAAGGGGCTTTGGGGGGAGAAGGGCGGCGCTTGGGCCCCTGGTCTGTCCTGGACTCACAGTCGAGTCAGATGTCGTCTCTGTGCTTCCGCAGACCAGGGCTTCCCCCTCCCCCAATGTGGTGGACCCGGGTGACATGTGCCAGGGACCGGCCAGCATGCTTGTGTCAAATGACTACACGAGGGAGGGTGGGGGCCACCTCCCTGCAGCCAAGACCACCTCCACGTCTTCCTCCCCGCTGTCAACATCTGCCAGCCGCCAGGGTGTCGGCGTCTGTCATTAGAGTATCCTCGGTGGCGGGGTGGGGGGCTTTAATGTCAGGCTTGCCGGCTGCAGGGACACGTCTGGCAGCTGTCGGGAGGCAGTGACCTCAGAGGCCCTGCCGGGCTCCGCGGGGATCTGATGTGGGCCGCCTACTCCGCCCCGCCCGGTCTGGGACGCGCTCTCATCGGGGAGCTCAAAGAGCTTCGCCGGGTGGCACGCGCAGTTAATCCCGTTTTATGGGGGGAGAAGTCTGTCAGAGGAGCGAAAGGCGCTGGGTGTGGGCTACTAAGTGGGTCCCCGGACAAGGTGGACACGCCCAGCCCGGCGCTTACGGGTGACCGTGCCGGAGTCTGTCTCTGCGCCCCTACAGCTATTCCAGTGCCCGCCTGCTCATAAAGGCAGCAAAGTGCGGCTCCCCAATCTTCAAACGCCCCACTCCCTGGTGTGGCAGCCGCAGAGCCCCTGTGGGCCCCATGGGTGCTCCCCAGAGCTGAGGCCTGCTCCCCAGCCTCGCCCCAGGCCCTCCAGTCCCGCCCCTGTGCTCAGGGTGCCCTGGCCTGAAACGCCCTTCCTTCCCTCTTTCTCAGCCCCGTGAAATTCTAACCTTGTCAGCATGGGCTCAAACGTCTCTTCCACCACGAAGCCTTGCTTCCCGGCCCCCAAGTGCCCACAACAAAGGAGTGGCTCCCGCACCAGGTTCGCACGTTCTGTGTGCCCCCCTGTCCTCACACGACTCACGCTGTACTCTGGAATGGGCGTACTAGTCGCCCACAGCCCGAGGGCCCGGGAAGGTTAGGCCTGGCATGCAGTGTAACTACAGTGATCACCCCTCTCCCAGCACTGGCCACGCGAACAAGGGACCAGCATGGGCTGTGTGGTCAGAAGGAAGGCCCACAGGTCAGGACTCACGGGCTGACATCGCAGGACTCGCCCGATAGCTACATGAGGTTGTCCCTCCCAGAAACGGATTCTCAGCCTCGCAACGCCTCCCCACCTCCCGTGGGCTCGCTGCTGGGCCAGAGGTCCAGGGTGCCGGCTCGACACTCGGACTCTCCTGGTGAACCACTTGGGCAAGTCATTTAGCCTTTGTCAGCCTCGATGTCCTCAACTGTAAAATGGGGATGACATTCCTATGTCTACCTCCTAGGAGCTTGGCACGGTGCCGGCACAGGGCGGGTTAAGTGCTCAATCAACGTTAACTACTTTTTGACTTACAGGCATTTATGTGTTCCTCCCGCATGCCTGCCCTACAGGGAGTGAGACACAGCCCTCCTGGAGTGAGCAGGTTGTTACCACAAAGTGAGGCCCCAGGAGGGACACAGGCCTCTAAGGGTCCCCCATGACCAGAGCTTCAGTGTGACTTTCATGGGTCTCTTCCTCCATAAAAACATTAAAATTTTTTGCAGCTATGTTGATGTAAGAACAGACGCATCCTAGGCTGGCTTATACCCCCTTTCCCCTTCTGATTGACAAAATAATGAAAATATTTTTCTGGGGCCCTGAAAGTGTCCTGGGCCCTGGCCCTGGGCCTGCTGCGTGTAAGAGTCCATAGGGACCCTCCTAACCTGGATTTGGAGAGACCAGGAAGGTGCTGGAATCAGTAACCCAAAGGGTGAGAGGAATAGCCAGGGGACAGAGGGCACGAGAGGGTACAGGGCAGGGGGACCACAGTGTTCAGCTTATGGGGACACTGCCAGATCTACCAGGTTCACTGTGTGGGACAGCCTCTGTCCTATCTTAGCCCTGTCACTGGATCCTTCACCTAGTCTGAGAATGATATCCCAGCACAGTCCCAGCCTGCCCGCCACCTACACAAGCCCTCCATTGCCCGCCAGCTCCCAGCTCCCGGCTCCAGGGCTGCAGCCTCTCCATGCAGGCCAAAAGCCTGCCAAAGCCCTCTAGGCGTGGGGGAATCTGGGTGGCCGGCTTTGGTGGCACACACGTGCGTGAGGCTCGGCTCCGGGCCCACAGGCCGCGGGCTCCTCCACCAGCACTCTGAGGACCCCAGGTGCATACACCTGCACATCTATCCAGCACGGTCCACCGCCGCGGGCCCAGGGCCTCCCAAAGCTCAGACTGCCATATGCCATCGTTTAGGCCAGAGGGCAGGGTGGTCAGGAGCTGTGTGACTTCTTAGTGCTGAAGAGTGGGAGGGCGGGGCAGGATCAGCAAGGGGTGGCCTGGGGTTGTGCCTGTCACCCCCTTGGCCCAAGACAAGTCTCCTCCCTAGCAGCTGGGGCGTGTGCCCGTGTCCATGTGCATGCACCCCTGTGTGTGTGTGCATGACACAGGCAGTACACTTGGGCTAACACTTGGGAGTGACGTGACCTTGGGCCAGCCTCAGTGTGCTCATCTGCCCACAGCAGGGGTTCAGTGACCTGCCTTTAGGGTCCCCTCCACAGCCCATCTCAGGCTCAGCCCTCCCTGCTGACAGTGGCTGCCCTGTCAGTGCTCTCTCTGGCTGCTCACCCTGACCAAACCTGTCCAGCCCCGGGGACACGCCCTGACTCCACAACCAGGCCAGTGCCTGCCACACTGGGACAGGTCGGTAGTGGGGTGTGTGTCTGAGGTCCTGGGTCAGCCTGATATCAGACAGGAGGACCCCTGCCCAGGCTCTTGCTACACAGGCTCTGAGGGTCCTGCAGGTCACGATCTCTTCTTTCTGCCTAGAGTTCTCCAAACTCTCCTGTTTTCTCCCCGACCTCCCTGTCCCGACCTCCTTGCCCCCCACTTCTCTGTTACCCTATCTTCCCCCTGTGCTTGCCTGTCAACAGCTCTGTTCTTGGGGCCAAGGTGGCTGTGGTTCTTTGTAATTCAGGCTATTTCTCTGTCTTCCGGTTTGGGCCTCTCCCCAGGCCACACCTCCTACCCCAGCTCTGAGCCAGGACCCGCCCCGCCCCACGCCCCACCCCTAAGCGCCAGCCTCCCTCCCAGGACCGGCTCCCGCGCCCAGCGCCCCCACTGCCTCCCTCTCTAGGAACAATTTCTCTTGGGACTGACTCCTCAGCCTGTCACCACCTCCTCCTCCTCCCTGCGGGATAGTCCCTCTGCCCCTTCAGAGCCTCTCATGCTGCTGTCCTCCTCAGTGAGCCCCAGGTCCACACCTGGATGGTCTCTGCAGCTTCCCAGCTGCCCCCTACCCCGCAGCCTCCATGGGGCTTTCAGAAGAATCTTCTTGAAGCACAGGCTGGACCCCGTCACGTGTCTCCAGTGTATCATCCCTCCATGGCTCCATGGCCCCCGTCACCAAGGCCAGCCTGTCTCGGAGGCTCCCCGCAACATGGCCTCTCCCCAGCCCTCTGGCCTCCTCTGTCCCTTTGCCCTCTAACCATGCAGCTCTGACACAAAGGGCGGCCTGCGAGGCTGTCCCTTGGCTGGCACCCGTGTTTCCAAAAGTTCCCTCCATTCCCTAGTAAGAGTGGCTCGCTGGGCCTGAGCTGCTTGTACGTGTGGGTTATGCTCAACGCGCGCGTCCCTTCTGGGAGCCTGGATTTTGGTGCCAGGCAGGGGGTGCCTGTGGGACCAGCGCCCCCTCCCGTAAAGCCCTGGGCCCTTCCTGGTAGGCAACAGTTCACATGTGTTGTCACAACTTGCTGCTGAAGACGTTCGGCGTGTCCTGAGTGACTCCACGGGAGGGGGCTCTTGGGGGCCTGCACCGGTTTCCTCGGGCCCGGCCCGGGGGCTTCGCCTGCCATTTCTGAACGGCGGCGTCGTCCAAAGCGGAGGAGCAGAACTTGGCAGAGGCTTCAACCTCCCTGGGCCGCGTTTTCCTCATCTGTCACAAGTGGGACAAGGACACCTGCCCCGAGGGACTGTGGGGAGGGTGGGGTGGGAAGTGGCACACAACCTTGCACTTGGGTGTGAGCTCCTGTCTCTCCACACTATTAACAGCCTCCTCCAAAGGGCGCCCACGGGCAGGCCTCTCCAGCTCAGTGAGAGGGCCCAGGAAAACGGGCCTGGGGCCTCGACAAAACACTGCAGCCCCTGTCGGCTCTGCAGTCAGCTTGCTGCTCAGCTCCCAGTGGCTGTGTGGCCCTGGGCCGAGGACTCAACCTCTCTGTGCTTCAGTAGCCTCACCCTGCCCCAGCAGGTGCCATCACTGATGTGTGAGTGGCTGTGGAGAAACATCCCTGTGGTTGCTTTTTCCTTTTGGGGGTGGACTGTCGAGTTTGGCCACCCCAAAGTGTCACTTCCCAGGGTGACTACAGCCTGGGGGTTGGGAGCACTGCTCTAGAAAGAAGTGGTCCTCTCAGTCCAGGGTCACCCCTCTTGCTTTCTGTGAGGGCTCCCCATCTGTAGAGGGACTGGCCCTGCCTGTTTCTTCCTCTGGGGCCTGGGGCAGCAGCACCCATGCCCACATCCTCTGCCTGTACTGGCTGTGGGGGCGGGCGGGGTTGAGAGCCACCCTGCAAACGGAAGATGCAAAGGGGCCTAAGAGCCAAAGTTTCGAGTGCTCCCTCGTGCTGTGAAAGGATGCTTATTTGATAGAAGGCTTCCCAAATTCCGTCCTTTGACCCCTTCCCTGGGGGTAAAGTGAGAGTCAGCACAGAAATGATGTCCTAGGAGAGTCGCCCGGCATCGATGGGGGAGCTAAGGTTTGTGGATTCGGGGTCTAGCTGGTAGCCCTGGGGATAACAAATCCTCTGGGAAAAGAGGTGGCAGGTTGTGGAGGTGGGAGGAGATCTGCAGAGGGGGTCCCCAGGTCCCTGGTGTCTGCCCTGAGCCAGGTCCTGAGCACTGTTCCTCTGTCCTCACAGCAGCCCTGTGAGGTGGGGACTTGCGCAGGCAGTTATAGGAGGGGACGTGGGGCTCAGTATGCAAAATGGAGGTGTCGGGGCCTGGTTGGACCATTACTTAAGTGAGGGTGGGAACCTGCCTGCTCTGTTAGCTTGCTGTTCCAATATCCACAGGGGCAGAGCATGCAGTAGGTGCTCAATAAATGTTTGCTAATGAATAGCAGAAGGAAGTCAGGCCTGACTGACTCAAAGCCACTGCGCCTTTTCCCAGTTGAGCCCGATGAACCTGTCCCTGGATAAAGCCCAGGTGGCCTGTGGCCTGCTGGGCCTGGGAGAAGGGCAAGGTGTAGATAGAGCCCAGCCAGCCCTCCCAGCGCCCTCCCAAGGTCCTCCCAATGACCGTCCAGTACCCTCAGCACCCTTTCACAGGGCCTGGTCCAAGCAGTGGCCGGCGAGCCATGCTATGCCCCCATATGGCCACCAGAGGTCGCCCCACACCACCAGCCACAGTGAGACCAGCCTCCCAGAGGACTCCTGGGGTAAAGGGGCTCGGCTAGGAGTAGCAAGCAGCAGGATGGAGGGTTGTACCCTCTGGCGGGTCCACTGCACAGTGCACCATCAAAAGGGCCCTTGGGGCCCAGTGTGGGAGATGGGCCCAGAGAGGTGGTGGCAGAGCCGATAGGTCCCCTCCCAGGTCCTCACCTCCTGGGTATGAAGAGGTCCTGTCATTTTGGGGCCATGTTATGGTGAGCTCTGGCTGGGTTCTCTCAGACTTCTGGACTGCAAGGCAGATGTGGGGTCAAGGAGGGCAGGGCTGGGGAATGGGGATCGTGTGTGGGATTACAGGAGTGGACTTGGCTGTACCCAAGGCCACGATCCTCCCCATCAGGGTGGGCTCAGCGGGTCATGAGGGTGGACAGCCCATTGATGTGGTCATGTTGGCAGGTGGGGTAGGTGCCCCAGGGTGTGGCTTGGCAGCTCTGCCAACTTGGCTTGGCCTTCGCTGACCCTGAGACCCCAGACTTAAGGGTCAGGGCTGGCCCTAGATGCCCAGGCAGTGAGGCCAGGCTGGGCCTTGCAGGATGGGTGAGAAATTAGGCTTTATCCAGGGACAGTGGGCACACTATGTGCTGAGGATTAGGCTGGGGAGCAGCGTGGTCGCTCTGGTTATGTTGGATGAGGGAGAGAGGGTGGGGAGGTGGGTTAGGAGACCCCTGCAGCATAGCTCATAGCCCAGCTCATTCTTGACTGGCAGAGCAGGCGACAGCTCCTCCGGCTCTCTCCCCACAGTGCTCTGAGCTGGGAGAAGAGACCTGTGCTCCCAGCTGTCTGGTTCTAGGGCTCCCAGGTCTGCCTGACTGCAAACTCAAGGGTGGGAAACATGCCACAGCAGCCCCAGCAGAACCCGGCACAAAGAACGATAGGTCTGGCAAATGAACCAATGGGTGACAGGCCATTCACGTATAAACTAGGCTGACCAGATGTCCCATTTTAAATGGGACAGAAAACAGCATTTTTGAAATATCCCATTTCAAATGGCCTCAGTAGGCTAAGCTCAAGGTTTCAGTAGGCTGTGACCATGTGTATGTTTGAAACAGGACAGTCACAGTCTCGTTTAAAATGGTACGTCTGGTCAACCTACTTGCACACACCTACTGAGCACCGGCTGTGAATATACGCTGTGCTAGGCCCTGTGGGGGTCCCGGGGCTCCTGCAAGGGCCCCGGCCTGTGAGAGGTAAGAGGGGAGGTCTTGCCCCTGCCAGGGCGGTCAGAGGCTTCGGACGAGGCTGTGCAGGGGGCTCCTGCTCGGAACACGTATCTCCTGAACACTCACTGGCCCGCCCATGGCTCTGTCTGCAAAGCGTTCTCCACGAAGCCCTTTTGAGTGTGTGTCCCCCCAGACCGTGTGCCCCCGAGGGCAGGGACCTCAGTGGGTGCCTATTCTCCCTGTGCACCTTGCCTGAGCTCATCAAATACTTGCTGAGTGATGGCCGGAAGGACTACCAGGACAGCGGGATAGACTGAAAGTGGTTGTCACGGACCAACCCGGACGCAAGGGCTGCGCTGGTGTCTCTCTTGCCAATTATGACACTCTGGCACAGGCTGTAATGACAGTAGCTGACCCGTGACCCTCTTCACTGCTCCATACCTTAACCTTCCCAGTGACCTCCAGGGTAGGAGGGCATTTCACACACGAGGAGAACGGGGCTCAGGAGCTGCAGCTGGGGCCGGAGTTCAGGTCTCACTGCCAACCCGACGCCCCTCCTGCCTTGCAACACTCCTCCCCCTCCAGAACCCACTCGTGCTGCTTCTGGGGTTTCTTTTTCCTTTTTTCTTTTTTTTCTTTTTGGTGGTTCCCTGGCTGGGAAGCGAACCCAGGCCGCGGCGGTGAGGGCACTGAAGCCTTAGCCACCGCACCACCAGGGAGCTCCCTGCTTCTGGGTTTTCATCTTTTCTTAGGAACCAGGTCAAAGGGGAGTGACTTTGTGTGTCCCAAACAAACCTGAGGTCTTCTGTGAGGGGCCTGGAAATTTGGCAGAGGGCCTGACAAATCAAGGGACAAGGTTCAGCCCTTTACCCAGTTCTCACTGATGTGCCTGCGTGGTGCCCTGTTGCTGGAAGCTTCTTGGAGAAGACTTGTCCACTCATCCATTATCCATCCATCCATCATCTATCTATCCATCAACCATCTATCCATCGACCATCCATCATTTATCTATCATCCATCCACCCATCATCTATCTATCATCTATCAGTCCCCCCTTCTCTCCCTCCCTTCCCAAGGCTGGGGGTCAAGGCTCCCCAGACTGGCCTTGACCCAAATCCTTTCAACTTTAAAGCACTTCCACACCTCCCCAGTGCCCTACAGTAAGGAGCAGGGTGGGCACTGTGAACCCGGTTTTACAGGCAAGGGAACTGAAAAGATGTGAGAAGTGGAGTGGCCTGTCCCAGCTGGCAGGCTAACCTCAGGAGAGGTTTCAGAGGTGGGGCTCTGGTGTCACAGCCCAGGCCATCTATGGCTCTGCCACTTAATCACTGTGTGACCCAGAGCTTAACCTCTCTGGGCCCCAACGCCTTCGCTGAATGAAAAGAGACACTCAGCATCGCCTCACAGAGTGGATGTAAGAATTAAGTAAGACAGAGTTTGGAGAATGCTCAGTGCAACGCCTGGCACACCTGGGCACCAACAGTTTGGGGATATTATTAATACTGATGCAGATCTTCAGATCCGCCTCCTAAGTGTGCTCTCTTCCCACCCCGCCCCCCACCTTTCTAAGGATGGAAGGCAGCAGCTGGCAGTGGGAGGTGGTTGCTTTAAATATGAGATGAGAGCGAAAGGAAAACAGGACAGGGTGGTGGCTCGTGGCTGAACGGTCGACAAACCCCCTCCCAAACTTGGGGAAGGGATCCGAAGGACACCATCAGATGTCTCCTGCTTCCGATTCTGAGGGAGCCAGGCCCTGCTGCACGGCTCTGCCACTCCTGCTGGGAGGGAATGGGTCACGGGTTTGTGTGGGACCCCCAACGCAAGGGGATGCACCCCTGCCTGCCTGTAAGCCGTTCTCCAGACGAGGAGAAGCAGGTTGAGTGGGATCCTGGGGCTTCTCTGCATCGCTCATTTCTGCACAGGCCCCTCCAAGGGCTTCAGAGGCAGCATGCCCGCGGCCGTGGCTGGCATGGGGCCCTGTTGCCCAGGCCTCGCTCTTCACCTTCTCACACGACCGCCCGCCCTGCTCTGCTGAGGCCTGCGGCTCCCGGGGTTTGCGCAGGGGTGGGGCCCTGTGGCTCGGAGGCCAGTGGCTCAGCCTCCAGAGGTGTCCTCACATGGACTCCGGCTGGGCCCAGCAGAGACAACTGAGGTGTCGGTGGGCAAGCCACACACAGATGGCAGCGGAGAGGCCACAGGTCGTGATGGGGGGAGCCCAGTGCCTGCCAGGCAGGGGACCCACACCAGAGGGACGGTCCCTCCTCTTCAACCCCAGCACACCCTTTGCCTTCGGCCCCCTCTTCGGCTCTCGCTGCACCGGGGGTGCCTCCCCCGTCCCTACCCGTCCCATCCCTCCCCCGAAAACACCCAGGTCGCCTTCCCCTGTGCCCCAGGCAGTGAGAGTTGCTCTCGTCTCTGAACCCCACTTCTTCCTGAACCCCACCCTCCCTCTTAAGATCACTTAAATGCCTCCTGCTGTTCCGTCCCTGAGTCTGCCTCTCAATAGCGAGCCATTTGCTGCCAAGCACGGTGCATTCTTCACGGTCCTGTCCGTGGCCTCTCGGGCCCCCATCAGCAATGCTTGAGGAATCACAGGCCGTGAGCAGGGAGGCCCTGCGAGGAAGGGCCCGGTGACAATGGCGGCCAGCACAGGCCTCGGGGGGTGCAGGGAAGTAGGGTGACTGAGGTCAAGGAAAGAAATCCCTGGGATGTACAGCTGTCATGGTCCCCGGTCCCCTGACCTGACCCAGCAGTGAGCACACCAGCCTCTGGGAGCAGCAGGCGGACAGGGGCGTGGGGAAGGGGTCCCCTCAGTGGACAGAAGTGGCACCGCTGTACCGCGTGCCTACTAGGGCCGGCCCTTTATGAGCCCGGTCACTGCACTTCTGCGTGGTGCTGAGGGAGCTGGGGGTCGGGCGGAAAGAGAAGTAGCATGCCCAAGGGTAGGTACCCAGTAAAGACAGAGCCCACGCCTGCTCCAGACGCAGGCCGAGGCGCCCACCGGCCGCAGGAGGCTGGCGCTTTTCATCCGCATTCCACGAACCAGGCAGCCGAGGCCCAGGGGTCAGGAAGGGCAGAGCTGAGCCTGCGCCAGATCTGGGCGGGGCCAGCACCGCTTCTTGGCACCACGTGCGGCCGAGGGGCGAGCAGACGCGAAGCAGGTGGCCAATAGACCGCGGCCATGCCGGGCCTGGCGCCCCTCTCCTGTCATTCCTGTCTGTGCACCGCGCCAGCTTCTCCGGCAGCACCTGGGCAGGTGCAGGGCTCCGGCTAGCGCAGGTGCAAGGTCAGGACGCCGCCCGCCTCACCTCCCCGCCCCGCTGCCTCACGGGCCAGAGGGCCGAGACCCACTGCACTGTTAGATGCCGCAAGCCACCTGACCAGGTGGGCAGTTGTGGGCGGTGACACCGACTTCCCGTTCTCGTCGGCCTTACGGCACGGGCTCAGGGCCCGCACACAGCAGCAACTCGGCGAGCACCTGTCAAGCTCACGAGTGAACCCACGGCACCCGTCTCCCTGCTCAGCCGCACCGGTCTTTGACGGAGCAAGACTTAGCAGCCTGACGCGGTGCAGGTCTGTTGACCGATCTCATTACAGCTGGACTCTCGTCCTCACAGCGGTGTGGCTGGGCCAGGTGCCAGGGCTCGCAGGCCTGACTCTCATGGGCAGCCGTCTAAGGAGGGTCCTGCGGGCGTGAGGAAGGTGGGCTGGGAGAAGGACCGGTGTTCTAGCTCTTTCCATGCCCGGCACTTTCTGGGATTCAGAGGCCAGCCCGAGCCGAAGGGGCTTCAGGGTCCCACCACGCAGCCCCGTCATCCCCACGTCACTGCTGCCTCTGCGATGACTCCCACGCACCTGGGCTGGGAGCACGCCCTCCCACGGCAAATCCTACGCTCCCTTCAGGAGGAGGTCTCAGGCTCCACCTTGCTGGGGTGCCCGCACCCTCACTCCCTAAGCCGGCTGTGGAGTCCCTGCCCCCTAGCTGCCCCCACCTCCCAGAATGCCCTGTCCTAGCTGTTCGTGCGTCAGTCGCACATCCAGTTGAACGACTGGGTTTCGTGTTCCTCTGCAATCGACTGTGAGCTCTGCGAGGGCGGGGGCTGCGGCCTTTCCACCTTTGCATCGCACGCCTGGGGCCTGGCACTCAACAGCTGCTGAGGAAACATCTCCGAACTGAACTCAATTAGGCACAACTGAAGACATCTTTATAGGAGTTTGATCTGGCCACCAAGCCTGTCTCGGTCAGTGTCCACGTGGCCCCATCCACCCACACCCAGCCCACACCTATGACGTCAGGGAGAGGGCAGTGACAGGGAAGAAGGGCTGCGCCTGGGCACAGGGCTCCCAGGACCCACCGCAGTCTGAGGACCTGATGGTGTCTTCCCCCAACCTCAAGAGGCTACAGACCAGTCAGTTTTTGGCCATTTTAATTGTAAAAACCAAGACATTTATATAAATAAGACCGCTATGTAAAATAGGATTCACCCTTCTACTAAAACCCTTCTCCCACACTCAGAAAGAACATAGAAAACCCAGCAGAGATAAGGAGTACAAATCCGCACGCGGTCCCTGATGAGAAGTAACTGGCAGGCCAGGGTTCCCTGCTGAGACAGGCCTCATGGTGAGCGCACTCCTGGCCCAGGCGGCTCACTGCAGGCTGTGACACCTCGAGAAACTGCTCTGAAGTCAGTCCCACACCTCAGCCCCTGGGCACCGACTGCGCGGTGGGGGCAGCGGAAAAGGCTCACGCAGCCTGGTGGCTGGGGTGGGAAGGGGCGCGGGAAGGCTGATGGTCCTCAGGCTGCAGGGATGCGGGGGCTGTGCAGCCTGGGGTCGGGGGAGTGGTTTCTGGGGAGTCAGCGCTTCTCCAGAGGACAAGGAGAGAAGCCGTCAGTGTCCCCAGAGAGGACAGGCTCCTCCCCGGGGCCATGTGCACACGGCCGGTAAAGACGAGGACAGCCCCTGCCAGCAGTGCTGGGGGTGGGAGGGCAGGGGCTCCTGGGAGGTGAGGGGACACCGGACCCCAAGGGAGGTGCGGCTGGCACGTCCCTGTGAGAAGGGTGCATCCCCCCACCCTCCACCCACCCTGTCATGCTTCCCGCTGCATCGAGACCGCTGCCTGCTGCCCGCTTCACACGGGGGACTCAGGGAGGTGATGGGGAGCGTGGCAGGGACAGGTGTCAACAAGGTCACACGCTGGGTGTGGCTCAGGACACGGGTACATAGGACAAGAGAAAGATGCCAGGCTCTCCTTGAAAATACCAGGCCCTGCCTGGGGCTGCTCCCCGCGCCAGGTGACCGGCAGGACGCGGCCCTGGATGGGCCGGGGCCCGGGGGAGGGGACAGTGTCAGGAGCACTTCCAGACACACACAGCCAGGGTCCCCCCGAAGTACAGGTAGAGGAGGTTCTTCACCTCGTGCGTGATCTCGAACCCGAAGCCTTCGCCGATCACCACGTGCCAGGAGGAGCCAAACTTCTTGTCCATCGTCTCTTTGATCATCTTGGCAGCACTCTGGAACGAGGAGGGCGCCCGTCAGGGGGACGAGGGGGGCGCCCGTCGGGGGGACGAGGGGGGCACTTGTCAGGGGGACGAGAAGGGCGCTCGTCAGGGGGCCAGGCGGGCCCAGCGTGGCGCGAGTCAGCTCCCCCCGTGGGATGCAGCCGTCTTGGCCAGAGCCTGGCCTGCTCCCTGTTTGGGTTCTCCTGCTCTTGGAACTGTCAGGAGGGGCTTCCCCGCAGGCCTCCTGCTGCCAGGGGCCACTACTCAGGGACAGAGGCCCAGACACTACCTCACCGGTCAAGAAGACACTGGCTGAGGTGGGAGAGGCCTCAGGTCCGGAGACAGACCCAGGGGGTGGAGTCCTGGCTCTGCCACTTCAGTACCGGAGTGCATTTGGGACTCAATGGCGTCACATCGCCAAGTGCGCCCTGCTGACTGTTTCAGATTATTATTGTCACTGCGAAGTGTTAGGCTTATCTTCAGGGAACGAAACAGCTTCTCCCTAGTAGGTGCAGTGGGCTCCCAGGGGAGAGGCTGGCCCGCGCCCCTCGCCTCGTGCAGCAGCCCCCAGGCCTTCCTGTGCTCGCTCGCTCGGTCAAGAAACTTCTTTCAAGAAGCGGTCTAGGGAAGGGCAGGGGCCCCCGTCTTTGTGGGACAAGTCCCAGCCTTGGGTACCTGCTGTCCACACCCCTGTGCCAGGCGGGCATCCCTCACCCCTACCCAGTAAGGAGCAGCACCTGCACCCCCCGTCCCAGACTAGGCGACTGGGGCTCAGAGATGAGAAATGGTTACATTACCCAAGGTTACAGAGCTAGGCAGGGCTGGAGGTGGGATCTGAACTTGGGCCTCACGGGCCCAGAGCCCGGCCCGCGTCAGCCAGGGTCCGCCTCCCCACCGGCTGCCATGTCGCCCACTCCCTTCCCCCTCACCCCCAGACTGATGAATGGCATTCCCATGTCCAGGCCGACTGGCCGTGTCGCCAGCACGGAGAGCCGTGACTGGCCGAGATGGTGTGTGACATCTTTTCTGAATGGATGAATGGATACATGAATGAATGCCTGGGCGGGCCTCTCTTCTCCATGGAGCCAAGGGGAAAGGTATCCTATTCAGCAGCCCACCTGAGACCAGGAGCAGGGGCGGGGGTGTCCCGAGACCCCTCTGGGGCTGGGCGTGCCATCGGCTCAGTGCCCACAGACAGCACCAGCCCCTTGTCTCGCTGGCCTCCCCCAGGCTGTGAATGCTTCTGGGGCAGGCACGAGCAGGGTTCTCTGGAACTGGCTGGGGGGACTGGGCTATGGATTCACCCAGCGGGTCACCAAAGGCACAAGGGGCCACCTGTGTCCATGGCAATACCTCGTTGTTGTTGGAGAATTTCTCACAGGCCGTGACACACAGCTCCATAGTCTCCACTCGCATCTCCTCTGGCATGTCCGAGTGCTAGAGACAGGGCGGGAGTGACAAACAGAGAGAGCCTCAGCCCGTGACCTGGTCTCTGGGCTGGCCGCTCTGTCTCAGGCTTAAGGCACAGACATTGGGTAGCTGCCCTGGCACAGGATGGGGCAGAGCCCAGAGAGGCGACCCATCTCCTCACTTGGGGTGAGTAGCTGGGGCACTAGGGGAGTGGATATAAGTGGAGCCACATGGGCGTTAATGCCCAGGCCACTCTGCAAGGACACAATCGAGGCTTCGTTGGAGCCCCGCTGCAGCCAGCAGACAGGGGAGGAGGGCTGGCCCAGCAGGAGGAAGTGCCGGCTCTGGAATTGGTTCACCGGTGGCCTCTGCTCTCAGCTGGGTCTCAGCCCAGAGGCCCGGAGAGAGCGCGGGCACTCCCAGGGCTCCTGGCTCCCTGCCCGCCTCTGGCTGCTCCTTTTCTGCCCACGTTGCTGGGTCCCCTCCCACGCCCCGCTGCTGGCGGCCCCTGGGACCGGTCAGCTGCCTGCTGTCCAAGGGGTCCCAGCCGCTTCCGTGGATTCATCTCAGACATGGGGATATCTGTTTTTCATCCCACAACTTCATCCCCAGCTCCTGTGGGGCTCCGAACTCCTATATCCAACTGCCCCCCTGACAACCTCCCTCCGGCGTCTACAAGGTAACTCGGGACTTTCCCCACAAACCTACTCTTCCTCCATCTTCCCTCCCTTGGGAATCGACAGCATCGTCTCTTCTATGTTCCGGAAAAAACAAACCCTGTCTCCCTACCCAGGACGCAGGTGAGTGACGTTGCCTCCACCTTCACGACTGGTCCTGAATCTGATGACGACTTATCCCTGAATCTGACCCTGTCTTGGCCCTGAATCACCCTGTCTTGGTACCGCGACCCTGGGACCTGACCCTCATCTCTGGGCCACCTCTGCAGTAGTGCCCTCACCGGTCTCACCACTTCTGCTCTGGTATGCTACAGTCCACTCGCTAGCGTGAGATTTTAGAACAGATCACACTGCTCCTCTTCTTAAAACCCTCCACTGGTCCCTCGGAACTCGCCGTGGTCTGCCAGGCCTCTGAGGACTGGCTGCACGGCTGCTCTGACCTTCGTGTCCCGCCACCTCCTCAGCACTCCGGTCCAGACACACTGCCTTCTTTCTGTTCCTCCAAGGTGCCAAGCTCATTCCCACCTCGTGTTTACTGTGTCTGCTCCCCACCCACAGCCCCCAGAATGTTCTTCCCAGTCCTTTGCAAGGCATGCTCCCTAACTCCATTCGGGTCTCCGACCCGAGAAGCTAGCATCTACGCTCTAGCCCTTTACACTTGCTTTATTTGTCTCTGTAGACTTATCGCCTAAAGCTACGTGGCTTAAAGCTTCCTTGCATGTCCGTCCTGTTCACTACTACATCCTCAGTGTGGAGAATGGTGCCCAGTCTATAGCAGGTGGCCTAAACAAACACTTGTTGAATGAATGAATGAATGAAAGAATGAATCACCGTCAACTCCCAGATCTCTAGCTTTGAGCCAGCCAAGTCCTTCTTAACTTCCTCCCACTGGCGGCCTGCAGAGGAGGAGCTCCTGACGCCCCTCCCCAAGGCTGTGTGGGCCCTGCACACCTGCCTCCCTCCCCCGGGGCTTACCCTGACCAGCGGGAAGGTCTGCAGTCGTTTATAATCAGCCTCATCTTTCTTCCCTTCTGCTTCTCCCATGGTCCTTCCACTGTGACCGCGGGAGGAGACAGTGAGGTTTTCGGGAGGGGCTGGGGCTGGCAGTTAAGACACACCCAGGAGAGTCAGGAAGCAGGCCCCGCCAGCTTGGTGGGAACTGAAAATGTCTTTCCCCAAGAGGTGCTGTCAAAAACAGGAAAAGCCAGGAGAAAAGAGTTGGCTTTCAAACCATACATCACAAATTAGAAATGTCTCAGTAACAATTTGACACCTCCCCGGCTTAACTCCTCCGCATCCTTTTCCAAATGGCCAGCAAGCCTGCAGACGGGAGGATGAGTCAACATAAAATGCTGGGACCTGGTGAGGAACACAGTGATAGGGTGCCGCAAGCCCACACTGTCATTATCAAGACAAATACTGACTGCGGGCCAGGCCGAGGATGGAGCCGTGAGCTAGCAATGAACAAACACAGCCTCCCCGCATGCCCACTGTGTACGTGGCCCCTAGTTCTCAGCTGATGTGATTACGGAGTTAAATGTCAGTCCACGATCCACAATCCTGGGCTCACGGACAAGCAAGTGCCTCCCTTGGCGGGTCCCCAATCTCCAGGGGGAGTGAGAAACGCGAAGTAACTCGTGGGGATGTTATGAGATTCAAATGAGACAAAGTAGGTAAGCAACGATCACAGTGCCAGGCACGGGGTCCGCACTCAAAACAGGTCCTTCCTTCCCTCTGGCTCCTGGGGGAACCAAGAGAACATGTGTGGACCTGGCTGGAAAGTTATGAAGCCTGTACACCTGTACGGATCCCCGCCCGCCCAATCTAGTTATCTAATGACCGATGGGGCTTTCCCTGGGGAGGGGCCTGGCTCTGAAATGACTGGGAGCACTACTGGAAACCCTGCTGTTTCTCTGTATCCTATAATGCAGTTTACCCTGTAGCTCAAAAGACTTTTTATCGAAGAAGAAGTACTAACATAAATGAACACAAACCACCATGTTGTTAAACCCTTTCTAACAGTCCACACTGGACAAATAGACAAATGATGTTACCCAGCATTTCTTACATTTCCAAATAAAGTAACTCTCATGGCCTAGCCACTGGCCCCTGAAGATGCCCGGCACAGTAACGAACAGGTGGGTAAGGACAGGCGACATTTAGTAGGTTCCCTGTGTGGGGGCCGCACTGACCCAGCCCACTGCTGCAAGAGCTCCGTGAGCCAGGCCCCACAGCAACGAAGCTGTGCATCGCTGGCCTGAGGCCAGTCGCTCGCGGGCGGCAGAGCTGGGCTGGAGTCCGGGCACACCCTCGGCTGGCCGAGCGTCGTGCTTTCGGCGTGCTCCTTCCGGGCTGTACTCGTGCTGCCCCCACCCTGACGCCCCAGCAGCCCCCCGCGCCACTCCACTTGGTTGGCTCCCCCGAGCGAGGCTGGAAGCCCGGCACTGGCTCCGCCATCCCACCACACTGGTGTCTTCTGATTTCTCCGTGGCCAGATGGCTCCTCTTATCTCGTCAATTCTGGGCATCTGTACCATTCAGAGAGAGATTAGTTTCTGTTTGTCTCTCTCTATAAATTGGCAAATTACCAAGCGCAATCTCATTGTACTTTCTGCTCATGTTTCTTATTTCACAAAATCCAGTGAATCACTTGGCCCATTACCGTTGAGGCCCATCTCCAAGTCCATCCTGTCCTCCCCGCTTCAGTACAGGCCACTTATCGCCGCCTCCTCCACATCACCAAGGTGGACAGAAGGTGGTGGCAACACGGATGATCAAAGGATAAGGGCTTTAAGGTTTACCGCCCAAGATTTTCAAGTGGGAAGCACTTCAAATGCTGCAGCAGCTGCTTCAGTCTGACGCGATCCATCCTCGGGCTGGGAAGTGCCAGGTCAGGGTCTGTGACAGCTGCTCCGACGCTGCTTCGGCCCACGGGACCCTGATGAAACCACACCTCACCCAAGCCCCCTCTCCAGGAACGAAGCGGGAAAAGCCATGGGCGGCTTGGCGGGGGAGAGGCCCGGGTGTGGGCCCTCCTAGCCTCCTCCTACGTCCTCCCCACAGCATGGACACAAGCAGGCACCCACAAAACCGACCTCGAGCGCGTGGCCAGCAGGAGGCGGAGTCTTTCGGCTTGAATACCAATTCTGTAACTGAAATGACTTCTTCCCTGCTCGTGCTTCGCAGCCTCGGGCAAGTGATTGAATCTGAGCCGGTTTTCTCCTCTAGGAGATAGGGTGATCCCATCTCAGCCTCAGAGAGCTGGGGCCGGCATCCAGGACATGCACGCAAGCGGTTCGAAATTTTAACGCTCGCTAAACTGTTGTCATCACCCTGCTCTTCCTACTGCCGTGTTATTACATTAGCCTGGACCTTTGTCAACCTCATTTATTAAGGACCGTGACTGCAGACAGCTTTCCCTAGCCACTACAGGTTATTTTGGGCTTCCAAAAGAAATGAGCCTTATGGAATAAAAAGGAACAGTTATCGATGGCACTTCCAAATACGGAAAGGTGGGAGAATTTTTTATGGGGTACAGCTGTAGTCATTCAGCTGCGATGAAAAACCCCGCAGAAAGAATGCCACCAAAAATAGGAGAACTGGAGGTTTTAATAACCTTATCAATCTTCCACGCAAACGAGAGTGTACCTGACAGGCCAGAAAGAAGTCATGTCAGGCCCAAAGGAGAGCCCTTTAATAATGTAAGTGGGCCTGTGGTCAGCACACCCGATTCCCCTGGGTACCAGAGCTCGAGCCGCCCCAGGGCCCGTCCGGGCTCACGAGGCCCGGGGCAGCCTTGCTCCCTCCTGCCCTTCATCCAAGGGCCCCTCTGCGTGCACGACGTGGCCTCACCCCTACCTGCCTCGAGGCTGCTCTTAAGTAACAGCAGGCACGGATAGGGCTGTTCCTCTCATTGCCTTGTCGGAGCCACTGTCTCTTGTCCCACTGCCCTGTGTTCTTTTGTGGCACTGACCAGTGACCAATTATTATTTGGCTTCTGAAGCGATCGGGAAGAAGCCTTAGGCAGGTTAGATGTGGGAGGGATGGTGAAAAATGGATGGATCCTGGGAAATAAGCCCCCAAGTGTCATCAGCTCCCCCGGGGAGGCGTCCCGGGCACTCAATGCCTGGAAGACCCTCAGCTCGCAGGGGACGTCTTCCGGCGCCGAACCCCCGCCGGGCCCCTGAGAGATGGGAGGGCACACTCAGAGCGGGCCTGCGGCTGTGAGAGCAGGACCCACAGGCAAATCTGAATTCACACCTTGGTCTGTCTCGGACCAGTGTTCACCTCCATAGCCTCAGTGTCCTCATCTAGAAACAGGGACTAAGAACAGACAGTAAAGCAGGCTTGTCCAACCTGTGGCCCCCCGGCCACATGCAGCCCAGAACGACTCTGAATGCGGCCCGACACAAATCCATGAACTTTCTTAACACCTGACGAAAATTATGCACGGCCTTCTTTCAGCTCACCAGCTGTCGTTCGTGTGAGTGCGTTCTGTGTGTGGCCCAGGACAGTTCTTCTTCTGCCCGTGTGGCCCAGGGAAGCCGAAAGGTTGGACACTGCTGCTCCACAGTAAACATAAGCTCTTGTTACAGGTGAGTGAGACGGGAACTCCAATGTCCTTCTTCATAAACCAGCCACCAAACAGCCAAACATTCAGTCACACAAACCGATGCACATCGTGTTCCCAACCGTGCAAAACCCCATGCTTGCACCAAACCAGGACAGTCACAGGGAAGGCCGGTAAAACCCAGTCTGGACTGGCGCCGGGCGCCGTGGTGTGCTTACACTGTGTTTTCACGTTCATCGTCTCCTCTCATCCCGTACCAACCTGTGGGGGCAGCACCCACTCCCAGTTCTCAGTCAGGGCACCTGGGGTTCAGAGACGTTTTGGCGCTGGCCCAAGAGTCCACAGCCAGCAATGACAGAGCCAGGATCCAGAGCCTTATCTACTCTTCGGACCCCACCCTCTGTGCTTTCCCCCTTGTCACAAGCGAGCAGGAGACAAGACAGAAGCACAAATAACATCTGTTCTCAGCAGCCACCAGTCCAGCTGCCTGCTTCCAGCCCGATCAAGACGAGGCAATCGAGCTCGTCCATCCTCCTCCTGCCTTTCCCTGACACGTCCATCCTCTGCCTTCTGGCAAACAAAGAGCAGAGCTGGGCAGGTGGTGACCTAAGGGCCTGGGGGCATTCGTCCAAGACCTCAGGAAAGGACACTTGGGATTTCAGATCGGTTTAAAAGCGGGGAAGCGGACGCAGGGTTCACATGTTAAAGTTTTGCTAAGAGCATTAAAAAACACATCATCTACTACAAAATAAACTTTTAATAGCACGGAGATGACTGCACAGTAAAGGACTGTCCTTCGCAAGGAAAGAGTTACCTGTCACACATACTCAAAAGATTTTTCTTTTTCAATCACTCCTATTTTTTCTCATTTTACTGAGGTCCAGTGAAAACACTGGATGTGCCTTAGACCATGGGAAGGAGGGAAAGAAAGAAGGAGGGAGTGATCGTGCTAGGGGGGGAGGGGAGAGACAGCAAGACATTTTCTTAGTGTATAACACGATGTAATAACCAAGACTGACTCACGTCATACGCCCTCATGGGCATACTCAAATTTGCATGAAGTCCCAAACACTCTGCTCAAAATACGAAGCACAACACAAAGTCGTAACCGTCACAGCTACTGAGCTCTACGTGAGCAGACTGGGGTAGGCAGTCTTCCAGCTCCCCTTTCCCACTCAAGGGAATAGATGTGAACGCAAGAGACTAAGAATGACATTGTCACAGAAATGAATTGGAGTCAGCACTGACCCATTTTTTTAAAATATCAGTCACAACTGCTAATTACTGGTGACATCTCACAAGCAGTCATGACTTATCAGTACGTCGTGCGTCCAGACACTCATCAGGGCTGCAGGACTTCAGCTGTTCTCCTGTATATGCCCCAGAGCATGTGTCTAGCATGTGGCAGAAAACTTGCAACAAATATCTGAATTGTAATTAAATTATAGAAGACACATCAAATCCAATAGTACTTACTGAGGACTGACCTTGAGTGAGGCAATAAACTGGGTGGTCTACACACAGGGTCTCATTTATTCCCCCTGGTACCTCTGTCAGGCACTATTGTCCCTAGTTTTCTGATGACCATGCAAGCTGAGAAAAGAAAAGTGACTTTCCTCCTGGCTGAGAAAAGGAGGAGTTAGGCTTCGATCAGGCATATATGACTCCAAGCTTATGCTTTTCCAATGACTCTGCTATAAACAAGAGACAGCCCCTGCTTTCAAGGAGCTTACAACCCAATAGGAGAAGCCAACGAACTAACCACGGTTCACGACAGGAAGCAGTAAGTGCCACTGGACAGACGCAGAGAGAGGAAAGTGGAGAATATTGGAGTGGGCAGGGGAGAGCAGAGTGACAGAGGCTTGGAGGCAGGAGCCGCCTTAGAGTCAGGCCTTAAAAGGTGAGTAGGAATCCCGACAGGTGGACAAAATTCCGGGAAGACAGGTGATATCAAAGCAGAAAGCTCAAAGTGTTTTTTTGTGAAAGTCCAACAGTCCAGTATGGCTGGAGGACAGAAGCTGGCAAAAAAGGGAGGAGGAAGGCTGGGGAAAGGGGCGGCGCTGGGTTGTGGAAGTATAGAAGGTCCCGAAAACCTAGGCTTAAGACGTGTGGACGTTAGTGGGGATGGAGAAGCTCTTTGGAGGTCTCTTGGGGGTTGGTAACATGGTTGTGTTTTGGGGCAATTATTATGGTTAATACAACTGAGTTAGCCGGAGGAGGGACCAGAGTAGGGACATGATTCAGGAAGCTACAGCAATGGTTCAGGTGACAGGCATTAAAGACCTGAACCAGAGTCGTGGCTTCAGGAGTGGAGAGGATGTGAGATCCTTGCAGAGAAAGAATCAAAGCAACTTGACAATTGCGCAAGTGGGATGGGCATGGCAGAGTGACAGATGATACCCCCAGGAGAGAGACAGGGGAAGGCAGCAGGATAGAGAGGTGGGCAGAAAGTAGGCCAGTTTATTGTTAGAACTACTGAGTCTCAATTGCTGGTGAGATATGCAAATGAAGGTGTCTCATCAGGAGTAGGTAATCACCAAATCGTGGATCATCAGGGGAGGAAGGGAAGCCAGAATCTAACCATCACATCAAAACATCAATCTCTATCTGTACCCACGCTGCGAAGTACCCCTAACCATGGTGACCCAGGAGAAAGATCAGAGCTGGAGATTGCGATTTTGAGGGTCAAGTGGAGAAATGACAGCTCACACTAAGGAAGATGGGGACACTTCTGAGGGGAAAAATGTGGGGAAGAGACAAAAGAAGGAAAGTGACAAATCCTGAACGTACACTGGACTGGGCTCGTTATACTGCGTAGTATCCTTAGAATTGAGACGCTCCGTGGTATCGTGATTTTGTATGTGCACAGACCGGAGCCCAGGGAGATAATCAGGTCTGCCAGGTTCTCACTACCTCCCATTCCTCCAATGGGAAGCACATCCTCGGGGAGGCCTAGCTGCGTCAAAGAATCACATCCTTGAACGTCAGAGTCGAAGAAGCCTTAGGGATCATTCAATCCAAGTTCTCCTTTACAGATGGGGAAACTGAGGCCCAAAGAGGGACATGATCAGGCTGGAGTCCCATAACATAACCTGTTGTCTAAGTTAAGCGGTCTGGGCCTAGGCTCTAGCGACCACCGACCCAGCCGCGGGAGGGGGGAATTACTCCGCGAAAGAGGGGAATCAAGGTGCTGACGGGGCGGGGGAGGAGTCGGGTCAGGGAGGATGGGGGACCGCACAGCTGGACGGGGCCTCGGGTGGAGGGCGGGGAGGGAAGAGGCCTGAAGCGTCGCGACGTCGAATCTGTCACGACCGAGCTCTCGGGTCCCTTAAGTGGGGGGGTGGGGTTTGGAAGGACCTGGGGCTGGGGACCAGCGGGGAGGAGATTGAGGTGGGGCCTCCACGGTGGGCGAGGCCCCGCCCGCCCCGCGATGCTTCCCGGCCTCTCTTCGGGCCGGCCCGCCCCACCCCGCTGCCCGCCGCGCCCTGGGGCCTCACCTGCTCCCGCGGGGGCTGGAGCCGGGGCCGCAGCTAGCTCGCCCCCGCCAGGGTTGTCAAGGAGCAAAACAAGAGTGTCTTAGCAACAGCAAGGAAGTCCGGCCCCCGCACCGGACGTTGACAAAGATTTCACTTCTTATTGGTGAATAAAAGTGTCCTTCAAAGTTGAAGGGCCCTACGACGTAGAGATTTGTCCAAAAGGGGGCGTGACTCAGAGGCGAGGCAGGCGGGGCTTCACTTATAGTTGTCCTAAGTGGGCCTGAGCAACCGGGGGATACACAGAAGTTCTCATTTGAAAGAAACGGACTTTGGAGAGCCGTATTGGCTTGGGGGTTTCTTTTAGTCATTTGAAATAATAAATGCAGTTTGTTGATACCGTGACACTGAGGTGTTACTTTATGAGGATCTCAATAACTAGAATTTATGTAGGGCTTTTACAATGATAATCTCACCTGATTCTCACCACAGTTCTTTCAGGTAACAGCATTCGTAACCCCACCTGAACTAAGTTCAGAGAGACTAAGTAACTTCAAAAATCAAGGTAAAGCTCTTTGAGAATGAATCCAGTTGCTCTCCCAACTGGAGCACATCCTCAAATAGTTAATTGCCCTTGTCCATAGGAGACATTGTGCTAACTTAAAGACACTGTTGTCCAGAGCCTTCCTGCAATTCAATTATTCAATTATTTCTTGGTGGATCCAAGGGTCAGTGGGTACTCTAATTTAAACATTTACTTTCTCATGATGAGTACTCAGATGGAAATCCCATTGCACATTCACGGACACCTACTGTGAACGCAGCTCTGGCCAGGTGCCGGTGATTCAGAGAGGAGTAAGATGAGGACCTTGGTCCCAGAGAAGGCACAGTCCAGTGGGGGACAGCCACGTCAACAAACAAATACAGAATAATTCATTCCACCTGTGCTCTGGTAGTGGCGGGGCAAGGTGTGGGTTCTCTCCATGGAGGCGCTAGCTAACTCTCAGAGGGGGTGAAGCTTGAGTTGGCTGAGTCTAACATGACCAGTAGTATGATGAGGGTGGAGAGCACAGTTTCCTGGTGGCCCCATGAGGCCTGGGTTGAGGTGGATGGTGACAAGGGTGGGGGTGAAGATGCGGAGGGAAGTAGGGACCACAAGAGTCAGAAAGGTTTTGAATGCCAGGACTTGGAGTGAGGTGAGAGTGGGGGAAGAAATGGCTGGAGGTTTCAAGTCCGGCAGTAACATGGTCAGCTTTGGGTTATGGAAAGGTGACTCGGGTGGTGAAGATGGTGGACTGGACTTAGAGTGGGTAGACAGAAGGCAAAGACAGTGGGCTAGTTTTGAGACTTGGCAGCTTGATGTGTGCTATGCGTAGGCCATTGCCAATTCCCACCTTGCCTCCCTGGTGCATCCTGAGGGTCTGGGGGATGTCTGACTCACCCTCCATATTTCTCAAAATCTCTTTGCCAACTTTCTCTAAGAGATGGAAGGGACCTTTGAGGGGGATGAAGCTCTTGCCTCCGCCGCTCATCCAAATTTCTTGAAAAGGGGTCCACGTTTGCTGTCTTCTCTTTCTCGCCTCCCATTCACTCTTCAGCCCACTGCAATCTGGCTTCCACGCCCACAATACCACCAAAATTCCCTCTTCCATGGTTACCAGTGACCTGCTGAAGAATGGAATCTGATAGACCCATTTAGTCTTTATCTCCCTGGACTCATCCTCGCTGCTGGCATAAGCCTGTCGATCACAACCATCGTTATGAAATTTTCTACCTGGGAGGTAGTGCCTGCAGAGCTCGTTACCATGCAGATTCCAGGGCCCCACAGCATCAGAATGGTGAGGGGCCGGGACCTGTATTTTTCACAAGCACCCTGCACAGGCTCACGGTTGAGAATCACTGCTCTATCCTAACACCTGAGGGCACCTCGCTCTCCTAGATGTCTTTGAATCTCTCTTCTCTTTGACTTTCTTGGGCTTTTCTTCCTTTGCTCTCTGTGCCCACCTTGGCTTTCTTCTTCTCTCACCCATGGTCTCAAATTTCTTCCTGCCCTACTTTACTTTCTCATCAGCAAGAGTCTCTCTTGCTCACACTTCCTGGGGTATTTACTCAAATTGAGGGTTGGGTCTGTACTTTGGAAAAGCCCTTCTGGTGATTCCAAACACTCTCCTAGGGAGTTCGCCACCCCATGCATATCGGGTTGAGAATTGTTGCTGTAAGTACTGTCCCTTGGGGGTCTCACTCATTCCCAGGGTTCCATTGATGTCCTTCTAGAGTCTGATAGCTCCTGTATTTCTCTCTCTAGATTAGGCTTCTCATTTGAGCTCCAGACCTAAATATGCCACTGTCTCCTGGCCACCTCCATCAGAATGTCTCACAAGCCTTTCAAACCCCATGTGTCTCAAACTGAGTCAACTATCTCCCTCCAGCCTGCTCCCCTGCGTCCCTTCCTCAGTAAATGGCATCACCACCCCCACCACCCCGGTTGCCTCTATCAGAAACCAGGGACTCCCTCACACTTTCCCCACTATCACCCACTAGCCTGCCGATTCTGACTCTGTGTTGTGTTGACAGCCCTTTCTGACCAGCGCACTCCCCATGTGCACAGCCCATCTGTGCAGATCCCCCCTATATCATTGCGGCAACTTTCTAATGGGACTCCCTGACTACCGTCTTGCTCATCTTCCAAACCACAGTCAGTGTGATCCTTCTAAAACCCATATTTCTCCATTGCATTCCTCTCTTGGACAACTCCTTTCCTGTCTCCACAATTCCCTGTTACCTACCAGGTGATATCCAATGCTGTTGCCTGGCCTTCAAGGGCCCTTTGTGTGGCCTGTGGGTGGCTTTGTCTCCTTGCTGCTTCTTCTCCTGTGCTTTATGTCAGCTCTCATGGCTCTTCACACCCTCCATGCTGTTTCTCATCTCCCTGCCTTTGCTCACACATCGTCTCTACTCACATTCTCCCTCTGGCATCCCCTCCTTTGGGCTATATGATTCCATGAGCTTTTGGTCAAAGCTTGTACATGCTGGGATTTCTTGCAACCAGAAGACACCTGTGTGCTCCCTCTCAGCTGGGGCACATTCTTGTCTCTGCCCTTCTCGCTTTTGTACTTGAGTTTAATTCTCCGCTTCCTCTGCATGCGCCTTGAGAGCAAGGCCCGGTCCTGTTCATCTCTGTGTCCTTGGGTTCCACAGGGTCTAGCAGATGATCGGTCCTTAGTAAATGTTTCATGAATGAATGAGGTGGATAAAGTCCTACCGTACTTCTTCAGACTCAGCTCTTGTCAATCCCATGACTCAGCCTACAGTGACTTAAAACAACATTAAGTTGGAGTCCCCTGATGGTGTAGTGGCTTAAAGCTTCGTCGTTGGCGCTGTCAGCGCTGCGGCCTGGGTTCGATTCCCAGCCAGGGAGCTGTCCACATACAAAATAAATAAAAATAAAATAAAACAATGTTAAGTTTATTCTCTTGCGGTTCTGGAGTCAGAAGTTGGGTCGCACCGAGCTACAATCAGTGTCCCCAGGGCTGTGTTCCTTCCTGTGACTCTGTGAAGGAGACTGCTTCCTTCCCTCTTCCAGTGTTCAGGGCAGGCGTATCCAACCTGCAGCCTGCAGGCCACACGCGGCCCAGGACTGCTTTGAATGCGGCCTAACACAAATCGGTAAACTTTCTTGGAACATTACGAGAATTATGCACGGACCTTTTCTTAGCTCATCAGCTGTCGTTAGTGTGAGTGTATTTTGTGTGTGGCCCGGGGAAGCCGAAAGGTTGGACACCGCTGCACCCCTCTGACACTGACTCTTCGACCCCCCTCTTCCACATCTGACACTTGTGATTACAGTGGTTCATCCAGACAATCTGGTTAAATTTGTCTCGCGGTCACCTGATTGGCAACCTTAACTCCATCTGTAACCTCATTTCCCTCTGCCACGTGATGTAACATGTAGTCTCTGGGGTAGGAGGTAGACCTCTTTGAGGGTCCCTTATTCTACCTCCCATAGTCACTTGCGTGAATTTTTCATGTGTAGTTGAAAAGAGTGTCTATTCTCTACTTGCTCTGTTAGGTCAGGTTTATGATCATTTTGTGCAAATTTGCTATATTCATACTGGATTTTTAAGCCGCTATCCCTGTAAGTTATGGAGGGAGCTGTATTAAAATGTCCTGCTACCTTTGTAGATGTGTCACTTTTTCCTTTTGGTTCTGTCAGTTTTTACTTTATTTATCATGAAGCTGTGTTAATACAAGCACACAAATTTATAATTGTTGTATCTTCCCGAGAGGTTATTTATCATCATGAAATGTCCCCTTTATCAGTAACAGGGCTTCCTATTTTAAAGTCTACTTTGAATTAAGTATAGCTACCTCAGCTTTCTTTGAATTTATGTTTGCACAGTATAATATATATAGGGCACAGTGTGTATATATATGTCCTATTTTTCTATCCTTTTAATTTCACCTTTCCATATAATTATTTTAAAACCTGGTTGACAATATTAATGTTTTAATTGGAATATTTATCTTTTAGTATTTAATGTAATTACCCATTTAAATTTAATGTAGGCTTAAATCAATTAACTTACTTTTTTTCTATCTATCCCACTCTTTCTGTGGTCCCTTTTCTTTCTTTTTTCTTTTTTTCTTTTTTTTGGGGGGGCTTCTTTTGAAGTTGTTTTTAATTATTCCATTTTTTTCTCCTGCAGTAGCTTGTTAGTATATTCCTTTACAACTTTTCAATGATTACCTTCGGAAAATGTGGTATGGATTCTGGACTTATTCAAGTCTAACGATACAGGATTTTACTACTACCAGGACCCTGCAAGGACATTAGAACATTTTAACTGCATTTACCTCTTCCAATCTCTTATTCTGTCGCTGTCAGGAGATTCTAACCTCACGAGACAGAAGTGCTGTGGGTTTTTGTCGTTAGATACATGCACATATTTCCTCTTTCCATTGTCCTTCACCGGAATTTCCGGGGGTCCCTTCAGGATGGTTCCCTCTCCCTGGCCGAGTCCTTCTGTCTGTCCTCTGGAGAAGCTCTGTCGGCAACACCACCACTGGCGATGAGTACTCTGTCTTCCCTTTATCTGAAAGCATCTTTAGTTCATCTTCATTTTGGAAGAGTTTTCAATGAATGTAGGAGAACTCTCAGGTGAAAGTTATTTCCTTGCAGCCCTTTAAAGACGTTATTCTGCTGTTTGCCTTCTTCCGTCAGCTGTTGACCTTGTCATTGCTCCTCGGAAAGGAGTGCGTCTTTTTTCTTTGGGCCCTTGGAGAATTTTCCTTTGTCTACGATCTATGGCTGTTTTCACTAGCAAAGTCCTAGTTGTGTGTGTGTGTGTGTGTTTCCATTTGTCATGTTTGGAGTTCCCTGAAATTCTTGAATCTGTGACTTAATGTCTTCAAGTGGTGTTTGGAAAATTCCCAGACATTTTCCATTCAAATATTATTTCTGCCCTATTTGCTCTCTCCTCTTCCTCTGGGATTCCTTACACGTTAGACCTTTTCACTATGTCTCCTATTAATCTTACGTTTTTTTCCCTGAACTTTCTGTTCTTCTACCTTATTTTTTATTCTGGATCATTGCTTTTGATGTCTTTAATCGAGTTTATAAACTTATTCTGTTGTTAAACCCATTTATTGAGACCACAAGTTCAGTTAATGTATTTTTCAGTTCTAGAGATTTCATTTATGGATTATAGTTTACAGTTCTCTGTTGAAATTCTATTTGTCATCTAAATTCTTGAATTTGTTAACTATAATTATTTTCAAGTCTGTGTCTTATAAACTGCACTATATGGGTCTCCTATAGAGATCTTTTTAAAATTAGACTTTTAATTTTCAGGTAATTATAGACGCACATTCAGTTGTAAGAAATAATACAGAGCAATTTTATGTGCCCTGTATTCAGGTACCCTCAATGGTAACATCCTGAAAAACTATAGTACATGGAGGTCCTTGTGGGCCTTGACAAGAAGGATCTCGGTGGAGTGCTGGGGACAGCAGCCGCCTGGGAACTGGCCAAGGAGTGAATGACAGGGAGGAAGTGGCAGCAGAGATGACAGACCCAGTGTGCAGTAGAGGGTTACTCAGTGGGCTGAGGGTCTTCAGACCCCACACATTCTGAAGAAGGACTGGCCTTGACCAATGACAATACACGAGTGCCTTGGACAGGAGTGGGGACAGTTCACTTTGTGTGGCAGGAGGGAAGCTGGAGAAAGGACAGTGCAGGTTTGTAGCCAGACTCGGTGGCGGGGTGATGACCACTTTATTTCCTCAGTGGACTATGAAGCGGGGTGACCCTTGAGTGTGCAGGGACGGCGACAGAAGGCTGTAGGAGGTTTGAGGAGAGAGAGGGTCTGATTTTTAGCCATTTTGGAGAGCAAGCCCTCAGACAAAGAAAGTAGCCTAAGAGTAGGCTGACCAGACGTACTGTTTTAAATGGGACAGAAAACAACGGTCCTGTCCCGTTTCAGACGGTCCATGTGGTCAGCCCACTAAGCGTGCAGGGCAGGGAGAAAGGCCCCTCGGAGATCTCTGGCCGCGAATTTAAAACGAGAGTCAACGCACATGAGAGGCCGTGCCTTTCCGCGTCAGCGTTCGGCTGTGCAGGCGGACAGCAGGATTCCACAGGGCTGGGCACTGCCAGCTCAGGGGGACAGAGGCAGAGAGGGTGTTCGTAAGTACGTCAGCGCAAGAGAGGACGCACGAGGCGTGGCTGCCTGCGGCTTTATTTTGCTCAGTGGTAAGTAATAAAAACAATTATTTTAAAACAAATCTGGATTCATTCTGGAGTACAATGAAGAAAGCGCATGGATTTTTCAGGTAACTCCGTAGACTTCAACACGGGTCTCCTGTTTGAAGTGTTGCTTCCAGAGCTACCCCACCCCGGTCCTCACGGGGTGAAGTTACTCTTGCTGGAAGGTGGGAAGCTTTGGAAAAGTCTGGGGAGGCTTGTCTTGCTGGTGTGACTCCTTGGCCCCCCCTGGCATTTCACAAGGGCTGAGTGAGGACAAGATCCAACTAAGAGCAGTATACTATTGATGGAGCAGGTGAGCGGAGGCTGTCTCTCTAAGATGGGGTGTGCAGGGAGGGCTGGGGCTAGATCAAGACCTCCCAGGGATGGGTGGGCACTGGAGGGGTGGGAAGAGACCAGCCTGGAGGCCAAGTGAGTCAGAAGTGTCCAGGGAGACCATGGGGTGGAGATGGATTGAAATACACCAGAGCCCCTTCCTCTTCTCTCCCCCATCTCCCCAGGACTCCAAAGGAGGCACCATTCTGGGGGCCAGACATGTGACTCATGCAGAGTGACTCTCAGGGAGCAAGTCAGGCACCCGGTTACTGGAACTGGGGCACGAGGTGGGGATGGGGTATTAGGAATGAGGTCAAAGCCCAGTTATGAGAACTGGGACACCTTCCACGTGGGACTTGTGTTCTTTACATCCTTCCTGCGTTAGGTCCTGGGAAACGGGGTACATGTGCACCCAGGGCCTAGCAGAACTGTCAGGTGGGAGACAGGCAGGGTCGCCCGAGGCTTTGGGGCATCAAGGTGGCACCTCCTCTGTCTTTGCCCACTGCCCTGACCCCAGGAGCCACCACCTTCCTGCCCGGCTCCCCACATACCCAGCATAGCCTTAGCCTTGCAAAGAGCCTCAGAGTAAACATCATGTTTATTTTTGAACGTTCAAATTTACAAAAACAAAAAAGTAACAAAATCCATGACATATCATACACACACTCACACATACACACACACACACACACACACACACATGTTGCATCTCATGTCACTTTATGTACAAAATCGGGCCAGGAGGAGGGGCGGGGGGGTGGGCTGCCAGTAGGGTGTACTCATTTCACAGTATCCAACAGCTCAACATGCTCCTTCACTGCTCAGCCTGGGCCCCTGTAAGCTCCTTCTCCATCCAGCAGGGCCAGAGGTCAAGGGGTCATGGGGGAGGTGGGGCTTGGGGTCGCAGGCCACTGAGATAAAGGGGGTGGAGGAAATGATTCCATCTCTGGGAGGAGAAACAGAGGGGCCGCTGGGTCCTGGAGAGAGCACGGTCTCCCGGTGTCCCGGCCACCGGCTCCGTGGGCCCTCGTATCCTCATCCGTAAATGGCTTCGACCCCGTCGAAGAGCCCTCTATATGAATCTGTGGTCCAAGTTCATGCACAGCTATAGCGAGGTGATCTGTTTCCCACCTGGGAGGCTGACGGGGGCGGGGGGGGGGGGCACAACATGCCACAAGGGTGGGGAAATCCGGCAGATAAGAGCTGCGAAGCCCTTGGGGCAGGGTTGGCTCAAAGCAGGAGTCTTGGAAGTGTTTCCTCCCCTTCCCTGCCTGGGGCTTTTGGGAGGCAATCCGCCTTCCCTTTCAGAAACTCCAGCCAGTACAGAAGGGCTGAAGGGGTGGGCACACTGCACAGGGACATGTTTCCTAAAGGGACCAAAACCTCTCCCACAGCCTCGCCCAAGGGGACCCTTGCCCTGAGGCTGGCCCATCCCGGGCCTCCGTTCCTCCACCACAAATTCTTCGGAGTGGGCTATGGGGTTAGGCACATGCCTTCAGGTCAAAACCCACCAGGAGCAATGATGCCCAATTCCCACTCCACAGAGTGGGGGTGACCATCCCCTTGGGCGAAGGGTAACCTGCCTTGGTTTGAACTCTGGGCTCCATCACTTGCTGATTGACTTTGGGCAGGTAGCTTAACCTCTCGGTGCCCCAGCTTCCTCACATACATGACAGGGCTAAGAATAGTCCTAGGTCACCACTGCGACGTGAGGCTAAACGAGATGATGCCTGTGAAAGGCTCAGCGTGATGCCTGACACTCCAAAAGGATGTGACAAAACGGGCTCCAGCGTCGCTATCAGACGGGCAGCTCGGGGAGGCAGCCGTTCCTAGATCCTTGTCCCCTGTCTTCTTGGCTGTGCACCGGGGCAGCTGCAGACCAAACGAGTCTAAACAGGCACTCAGCAAGTGGAGTGATGGGGACTTTGGGGATTTCATTTTCCTGGAATGGAAATGGGGATCCAGACTGCTCACCAATGGTCCAGACCCAGAACCTGCACCCCAACATCTCCGATTCTTTCCTGTTCCCTCTGCAGGGACGACCAGGGTCCCTCAGCTCAGACGTCAGCAGTCTCATCATCACCATAACAGAGCACAAGGGACTGGGGATGACGCCCCTGGGTGGGTTCAAGTAATCAAGCAAATCCTATCACCTCCCTCCCAAGGCCCTCACAAAAGCTGCTTCCTTAAAAAAAACAAAAATAGAAACCCAATAAAGCCCAATGTCAGTGTCCCTGACATCTAAGTTCCAAATTCTGCCATCACCCCAGCAACAGCATATGTCACTATGAAATGCGTGACCCAGCACTTGGGCTGATGTCATTGGTTGTTACCAGGGCAACCTAGATCTCAGCAGGCTGTAGCTGAAGCTCTCCATCACTCCTTATACTAGGTTCTTCTGGGGGGACATGGGCTGGAGGTGCTGAAAGGCCTACTTGTGCTCTCGAAATGGAAACAAGGACCCGGGGGCTGGAGGCCAGTGTCAGAGAAGCCTCCATGGCACCGGGCCTGTGGCTCGCGTACCACGCCTTGGGCTAAGTGGCCGCGGTGGGCAGAGGCAGGGAACAAAACGGAGGGCAAAAGGCACCAGAGGCCCCTTGAGTCAGGTAGCCTGCAGCTGCCCAGACACCTGTGTCCTCAGCTCTCCAATTCCTGCTAGGTGCCTAAGGATCACACCTCCCAGGAGACAGGGGATGTGCTTCATAAAGGAAGATGCTCCAGTGGTCATGTTGGGAAGCATTCTGACTCTCACATGTCCATCCTCTGGGCGGAGGCTGGAATCAAAGGCCCTCGTGGGCAGGCAGTATGATGTAGGGGGAAGAGCACTGAAGAGGGAGTCAGAGTCCTGGGTTCTATTCCTGGCTGTGCTCCATTGTGCTGTGTGATCCCGTGCAAGTCACTTGGCCTCTCTGAGCTCCTCCCCATATGTACAAGGAGTCAAGACTGGGCGTCTTACTCAGCTCTGACATTCTTCCACTCTCTCAGGGGAGCTGGTGAAGACCCAAGTGGGACAGGAAGCCACCAGCCTTTGAGACACTCTCAGGCAGGTAGGGGTGCCAAGCTGGGGGATCCAGAAATGAGTTTTACAATCTGCTCATGAGGTTAGTCTGCCTTGCCCTTTGCCCTTGTCTCTGACTGTGGCCGATGCCTGGCCAGATCCCCTCTGCTGCCCAGTCCCAGGACCTACCCCTGCTGTGCCCCTTGGTCACCAGGAAAGTTCTCAGGCTTGCCCACCCTATCTCTCTGCAATCACAGAGCATCTCACGTTTGGTCCCGAGAGCTTAGAAACAACTGAAACAAGGGCCTCAGCTCACAAACGAGGAGGGCCAGCCCGGAGTGGGCAGGGGCCCATGGAAGGCCTGGGCTGGCGAGGACCCGGGGCTCCTCCTCATCTAGTGCTCTGCGCACCTCTCCCTGCCTCTCCCTCCCTCCCTTCCCCAGGGGATGCAGGGCCATGCAGACAGTACAGGCCATGTGTCCCTGCTGGAGCCGGGGTTCCCGGGGGGGCACTGTGCATCTGCCTCATGTTGCTTCCAGCCCAGGCTGAAGTGGCCCAAGCCTTGACCTGGCCACAGAGGTGAGATGGCAGCAATGAGCACAGCTGCGGGTGAACACAAGGGGTGACTGTGGCCCTCTGACCTCCTGGGGTCTTGGTCCCTAACTCTCCAGGTCAGAGCTGGGAAGGAAGGGAATGTCCTGGAAATGGAGATGGGGCTAGGAGAGGCATGGAACCAACATTCAACCCACTGCACACAAACAGGAAAGGGGAGGAAGGGAGGGGGGGCGTGGGTGCTGGAGGGGGCGTGGGTGCTGGAGGGGGTGGGGGTTGGGGAGAGGCTCCGCCAAGATCCCACTGCCCTTGGCCGTCAGCTGGTGGAAAGGTGGAGGAAGGGTCAATCGGAGTCTCCCAGGTCTCTGTCAACCCCTTCAAGCTGGGGGGACAGCTATACAGCCTGTTGTGACCCTGAAGGGGAAGGGGCCAGGCCTGTCACATGGAGGACAGAAGGGTGGATGGCCACCACTACCACTGAGATAGTGGGACTTCCCCCCATACACAACCCCGTGGGTGTTGAGATTAGTGGACGTGGGTGTGGCCGATGGAACAGGGTGTGCTGGGGATAATAGATGCCTCCAGTATAATGCCAGGATGGTGGGCAGAGCCATGGGCACATCTGCCCACCCCTGTCAGGCCTTGGACTCACCCCAAGCTTGATCTGTTGACTTGAGCTGCTTGTCCCCATCCAAGTGGGATCAGGGGACTGCCATGGCAGGCCAGGACATTCTGGAGGTGTGGGTATAGGTGGGGGAAATGAGGGGCATGGCCATGAGTGAGGCAGCAGGGGAGGCCAGTGTGGGGGTAGGCTGAGGAGGGAATGTCCCCCTCCCGGGAAGGTCCCTAAATTGGCAGGCAAGGGAGGGGTCCTGTACGAGGTGGCCCCTCATGCCTTGGCCCGCCCCTTGCAGACATCGAAGGCGGCCTTTGTTGCACCCCCGAAGGCCTCCACCAGTTTGTCTTCCCAGGGGAGGACGTTGCCCGGCAGCAGCCCAGTACAGTTGGCAATGCCCAGGACCTGGGCAGGAGTCAGGGCGTGGTCCCACAGGTTAAACTGGGCAATGTCACCCACGAAGGCTTGGGTAGCATCAAACCGGCCTCCCAGTGTATCCTGGGCCAAGAGAGCAGAGAGAAAGGAGAAAGATGTGGAGTGAGGGAGCAAAAAGGACAGGCAGGCAGACGGACAGTCAGGCCCCAGTACCCGCTGAAGCCCTGCTCAGATGCTTCTAGCCTCACCTGAAGGTTCTAGCCTACCCCCAAGTTCTAGCCCCGCCTCTGAGGTTCTAGCCCCGCCTCTGAGGGTCTAGCCCCGCCTCTGCGATTCTAGCCCCTTGGGCAGATCTCCACTTTCTCTGGGTCTCTGCTTGACTGCAGAATGGCTGGGTCAGACTGAGGGATCACTGCTGTGCTTTCAGGGTCCCTGCACCTAGCCCCTCCTCCTCAGAGGCCCTGCGTAGGTGGGACATCTACATGGGCTTCAAGCTCGGATATCTCCCTGAGTCTTACCTGCTCTTGGCCCAGGATAAGGATCCCGTGAGGCTTGATGGGGTGCCAGGCAGCCAGGTTCTCCCCGGAGCCCCGCAGCTCCCCGTCCTGGTAGGCAGACCACAGGCCATCCCTTGTGGTCCAGGCGATGCAGATGTGGTGCCAGCCATTGTCCTTCAGGCTCAGGGGCAGCTGGGCCACCTGGACAGAGTTCCCCCAGCCTCAGGTCAGAAGTCACAAGGCTCAAGGGTGGAGCAGTGGGGTGGGGGACCAGGAGACTGTGACCTTCCTAGTAGGGACTGATGCAAGACTTGACCCTCCCCTTCCTCCTAGCTCAGCATCTTTCCCACCGCTCTTTCCTCTGTCCCCATGACATGACCAGGCAGCTCCACTCCGATCACCAGGGACTAGTTAGTGTTGGTTCTCAGTTGTTTTCAGGTAGTTTATTGACTCTCTAATAGGCCTGTAAGGTCAGGTGGCATGGGGGCCGCATCTCCAATCCTACCTTCACCTGCACACCTCACACAGTGCCCAGCACACATAGCTGGACACAAGAAGTACTGGCGATGGCAGAACAAGCCTTGGACTCAGAGGCTGGGCACCAGCATCTGGCCCTGGCTTAGCCAGCCAACCCCCCGTGGGAGTCTGGGGAGGCTGCCCTTTCCTCCCTGGCCTCAGTTTCCTCATCTGTAAAGTGAGACGGTCAGAAAGGGTTGTCAAATTATGCAACCACTTCTGCCTCCCCGACCCAAGGCAGACATAACTAATCAATCCTGATCCCAGACTCGGCCTCAGAATCTCTCTCATCACAGTGCTCTCAGAAGCCACTGCTGATGGATTGGAGTTGGCCTGTGAGATGAAAGGTACTTGCTGCCCGTGGATCTGGGGCTCCCAAAAGGCTCTTTCACCTCCTTAAGTTCTCTGTAATCACAATTTAATGCAATGTTCTCTGAGGCCTACGTGGTGCCAGACCTTGTTCTGGACACTGCGGATGTGAGTCTGGTCCTAGCTGTAACAGAGCTCAGTCTGCACAGGAAGGAAGGACTTCAAGGACAACATTGCAAGACAAAATAATGCAGGGGCCATTGGGAGGTACAGAGGCAATAAAGGTTCAGAGGAGGAGGGGAACGTAGGAACAGAAGACATGGTCCAAACACATCTGGAGGGACAACAGACTCCGGCCATTCCCCTGTGAGGAAACCGAGGAAACCGAGTCGGGGTACGGCAGGAGCAAGGGCTTAGCGCTTGGGATGGCAGAGGTTGGTCTCAAGAGGGCTCCAGAGGTTCCTGGAGGAGGGCCGCTCCGTGCCCTGTCCAGCGTGCTGAACTCCTTCTCCTGGGAACTGAGGGCTGAACCTGCGCACAGCCAGGGAGGGCAGCCAGGGGTGTAGGAAGGGGACACGGTAGCAAGGTCTAGTTGTAATCCAGCTTCCCAGGGCTTCTTAGAAACTATGGGGCCGCGAGAGATATTCAATCCCCCCATGGGCCCATTTCCTTCCTGCTCCTCCAGACACCCACAAAAGGTACCTCCTTCTGACCGGGGTTCTGGGAGGGGCCCCTCCTTAGGTAGGTCCTTGCACCTCTTTCTTCACCCAGGAAAATGAGCAGCACCTCTCATCCCCCCCACACCCGGGGCAGACACTTCTAGCCTTGCTCCAAGAGTTGGGTCACTGGGGAAGTCAGACTCTCTGTGAGTCTCGCATGCCTCCCCTGTAAATGGGAACACCACACTTACAGTCCGAGATGGACCTGAGCCCCTCTCCAGCCAGCCCCAGGTCTGGCTTGTCTTTGTATTCCCAGAGCTCAGTCTGGCACACAGTAGGCATGGCATGCGTACTGAATATGCCCAGCAGAACTGAAAGGGCCCATGTGTGGGGCTCAGCATAGTGCAATGCTTCTGGAAGGGTGACCCCTGCCCCCCATCCCTCCCACTCTGCCCACCCCCACTGACCTTGTCATTGATCAGCAGCTCCATGGGGTCATGGCCCGCCTCCAGCAGCACAATCTCATTGGCCTGTCCTGGCACTGAATAGGAGAAGGGGGTGCCCTGGCCAGTGCCGCCTGACCGGGACCGCAGCCACATACAGGCGGTGAAGGCATAGAGCTCGGGCAGCGCCTTCCGCACGCGGGCGTACATATAGTTGTTACGGATGGGAATGCTGATCTTGAAGGCATCAGGTGGGCTGTAGGCCGAGGATCCTGAGGGGGGTGGGCAAGATGGACACGGTGGGGGTCATTGATGGGGGTGGGGTGGGCAGGGCACCTGCTCTGTGCCAGGTGCCTTATAGCCTTCTCTACTATGCCTCTCTGTTGAGGGCTGTGGTTAAAACCCAAGGACTATGGACCTGAGACATCCTGAGTTCAAATCCTGCCTCCGCCACTTCCCAGTCCTGTGACCTTTGACAAGTTCATCTTACCCTCTCTGGGCCACGATTTCTTCAGCAAAATGGGGTGAGAATATTTTCTCCCTCCCAGGGTTGCGTGAGGGTTGAGTGGGACAAATTATGTAAAGGGCCCGAGCCATAGTAACTGCTCAACAAATGTTAGCTAATGTTGTCACCGCTTTTTAGGGTTCTTTGTCTATTTATTTAACAAGCACCATACGGTGCCTCTAATGTGGCAGGCACTGTTCTAAGTGCTTTTACATACATTAGCCCCATTCGAGCCGGTAACCACCCTATGAGGTACATACACACTATTATAATCCTCATTTTACAGATGGCATTAGAGAGGGTAGGTCATCTCAAGGCCACACAGCTAGTAAGTGGCAGCGCTGGGATTTCAACCAGACGATCTTAGGACTCCCTGTTCTTCAAGACGTCTTCTGGCACACAGTTACAGGGACTCTCTATCTTGAATACCAGAGGGCTTTCTGCAGGGCACTGACTGTCTCCAAGGGGAGGGGATAACACCCACACCACATACCTCCAGGATAGCAGCCCCTCTCCCCCAGCTGGTAGTAAGGGGTTGGGGCTGGGGATGGTGGACCCAATGCCCCCAGATCTGGTTAGGGCTTGGGGTGAAAGCTGATGTGATGCATGATGGTAAGAGAGGGAGGAGCTCAACGACTGCCTCTTCAAACCCATTCCGTGGATGAGTAAGCTAAGTCCCAAGACGGGATACAAGTTGCCCAGAGCTACACAGACATCCAGCCTAGTTACCTGCCTCCCGCTCTGCTCTGTAGCCTCTTGAGGGGGTACTTTCCCCAGTCCTTCCAGAGATGCAGTGTAGAGAGGCCAGAGGCAGGACTGGGTAGGGATCAGCTTTCTTTTCTTGTCCCTGTGATCCACCAGGCCCTGCCTTCCCTGCAGCTGTATCCCTCCTATGGCCCCTCTACTCCAAAAATTCATGCTCCACCTCTGCTTTCAAGGACTAGCTTGAGGGAGCCACCTCCTCCAGGAAGCCTCCTGGATTTCCTTCTGCAGAACTCCTGTCCTGAATCTAAGCCCATCCCAGCTAATCACTTATGCTTTCCTTTCGCTTCCCCTGGTATCCCAACTTGTCCATAAGCCTCTTGAGGGTGGTCTTCTCAAGGTTTCAAACATGAAAGCTCCCTGAGTGCTCATGAACCCTAAACCCCCATTTTTCAGATGAGGAAGATGAGGCCCAGGGAAAGGAAACAAACTTCCAATGTCACAGAGCAAGTCGGTGACAGCTGGGGAAGCAGGAGCTAGGTGCCCCGATGTTCATTCCAGTACACTTTCCATTATGTCATGTTTCTCTGACCTTCGGCAGTGCCAGGCCCAAATGTTAAACAAATGACAAAATTCTGACCCACTATGTGCTGGCTGTGTGACCTTGGGTAAGTGACTTGACCTCTCTGAGCTTCCGTTTCCTCATCAGTGAAACGGGGATGATGACAATACCAACCCTGCGTGGTTGTTAAGATTAAACCAGCTGATGTGTCAAGCACTCAGCCCACTCCCGGAACAGTGCCAGAAAATGCTGTTAGTGGTGATGATGATGATGAGAGCCACCAACTAGTCTCTCCGTTTCGCAGCCTCCTCGTCGCCGTTCTAGCTTTAGGCTCTGAGGAGCCTGTAAGTATTTTTCCAGTGACTCAGCCCCCACCCCACCCGAGGACCCATCTGAAGCCCGAGGCCTGGACCCACCGTGCTCCAGTTCGGCGATGCGGTCTTGCAGAGCGTCCAGCTCCTTCTCCACCTCCTGCCGCTGCCGGTGGCTGCTGTGACTGAGGGCCACGCGCTCCTTCTCCAGTGCCAGCACCTTGGCCAGCAGCTGCCCCTCCAGCTCGTCCATCTTGGAGTGCAGGGCGGTGGGCACTGCAGGCGCAGGGGCAGGGGCAGCTGAGAAGTTCACGCGGGCCGGGAGCTCCTGCTGCTCACAGGGCAGAGAATGGCACGTGTGAGCGTCACATGGAGAGAGGAAGGAAGGGCACAAAAGGCTCAGAGACCCCCCCCCAGACCCCTGCTGAGTGACCCCAGGAGAGCCTCAGCTTCCCCATATGCAAAATGGGGCCAGCAATACCGGTTTCAGGCAGCAGACGGGTGTAGCAGCATATGGCTAATTAAGATCACAGAGTCAGACAGCCCAGGGTTCAAATGTAGCTGGAGAACCAACCTGCTGTGTGACCCTGAGCACATGTCTTTACCTCTCTGAACCCCTGATTCCTCACATGCAACACGGGACAGTTGTACCTATTTAGAAGTTTTGCGGGGATGATTACGTGGTTAAGTGCCAACGAACAGAGCCTGTTTATTGCAATTACGATCGAGGATGGTCTCTGATACCCCGGTCCTGCCCAGGATGAAGACAAACTGTGCAGAGCCCCCTTTTCCTAAGAATCCAGTGGGCAGGAGAATTGGGGCAGGAGCCAGGGGCCTCTCCTTCCCCCTCCCCTGCTTGGGGGGAGGAAGAGAGGGGAGGTCACAAGTCCAGACGTTGTGAAGGGGCGGGCTCTGGCAGATTGGTCAGGGGAAGCTCAGTGGGGAATTACTAAGACCTTCCCGTCCCCAGTGCTCCCACCCTCCCTAGGGGCCCACCCAACCCGCCTTGGGCCCTCCCGCAGGCTTAGCCCAGACCTGAGCTCATTGAACTCTCATTCCTGCACTGAGCTAATGTTCACTGAGCACCTGCTATGGGCTGGGCTCTGCGTCAGGTGCTAAGGAGATAGCTGAGGGCTAAACAGAAAAGCAAGAGCGCAGCCTACGTTTCCTGAGTGCACTGTGCCTCACACGGATGGTCCGAGGCGGGGGGCCAGTACACAAGACCCCTCCTCAGCCTCACTGGCCCAGTCCTTGCCTCGCCGGTCGCTTGCAAGATGACATGGGGCTGGTCTCTTAACCTCCCTGAACTCGTTTTCCAGCCGTGTGATGTGGGATAACTGTGCCCCTTGACTCCAAGTGCTGGGAGGTGGAGAAGGCAGTGTAGGCAGTGTCACTGCTGCACTCAGCGCCTGGGCGAAGGGAGCTGCCCACAGACAGTGATGTGACCTTGAGCTGGGGAGCTGGAGGGACTGATACTCCATTCTGCCACTGCACCCAGAGAGCGGGGGCTGGGGGGTCACCTCAAAGGGTCTCCTGGGGTCTAGCATCATTCTGTCCTCAGTGTCCCTCCTGCCGCTGTGCCAAGCTTGGCGTGAGGGGCACACATCTGAATGAGACAGTGTGCCAGCCCCATCCTTGGCACGTCACATGTGTTTACTCAGGAATCCTCACAGCCACTCGTTTTGTGTCCCCACTTCACAGATGGGGAAACTGAGGCAGAAGTCCTTTTGAATTTTTGACAACGGTGGAGCTGGGCAAAGCTGATACCTCTGGAGTCAAAGCCTTCTCTCTCCAGCAAAGCGTCCTCCTCCCTCAGGGGAGAAAGACCTGCCAGGAGCCAACAGGGCGTGGAACGCTATTTACACAGACGCTGTTCTGAGGAGGATCCGTGCAGGCTGAGCGAGGCGGGCACACAAGCTGTCCTTTTGTCCGAGCCACTAGCTCTGCCGCCAACAGGAAGGCCAGGGAGGAGGTGGGCTCACCGGATCGTGCGTGTGGCCCCCGCTCCACCCCAGTGTCTGAATCAGAAGAACACGACCGCCCCACCCCCCACTTTCCCATCTGCTTCAGGCGCAGGCTGTGCCGCGTGGGCTCCCAGCACCGATGCCAAGTGGGCCCCTAGCCCAAGATGGTGGGGGACAGGATGATGCCGTCACCCCCACTCAGCTCCTGATAAGGCAGGAAAATGGGGGCTCGGAACCCACACTTTGTCATGCCGTGAGTTTAGGGTGGGGTTTGGGGTGAGGACCACAGTTCCAGAGCAGCTCAGTGCCGGTGTGCTGGGCTCATTAGCACTCAGGGACGGGAATGTGAACGGCGGCTGTCCCCACGCGCTGCGTGCCAGGCTCTGCGGGAAGCAGCGCTGTGCAAACCCTTCACAGCCGCTCTCAGTTACCGGCCAGTGTAAGGAAGCCCACTCTACAGATGAGGAAACCGAGGCTCAGAGAGGTGAAGTCACCCACCAAGGTCACACAGCTGCAAAGTGGCAAAGTCAGGATCCCAGTCCAGGCCCTTCCGATTCCAGAAGCTGTTTCTATTTTTCCGTCTTACGGCAGTCGTCTGGGTCTTCCCCAGTAGTCTGGGTGGTTGGTTGGTCTTCCCCAAGGGCAGGTGCTGGCTGCCCTGCCTGCCCTGAGGGTCTCACAGGTTGTGCACGGTTTGGGGCCCAGGTAGGTGGCTCGGAGGCTGGGGGGGACATGGAGAAGACCCAGCAACCTCATCCCCGGGTGGGGACTGCTCCTTGCTTTCATGGAGCAGAGGGAAGTGCTGGCCTCAGGGTCAGGGGCCCACCCTCTGCACAACTCACCCCTGCCCAGGACAGCATGGGGACCAGGGCAGAGTGGAAAAGAACAGGCGTGGTGGCAATGGTGTGGTTCAGGTCAGCTCAGCAACCCCATCCAGTCCTGTGTGAGTCCCCGGGGGCCCACCCCCTGGCTCCACCAGCCCAGTAACTTCATTATGTCAGACAGCTGTGCCTCAGTTTCCCCAACAGTGAGATGGGTGTAATGATATGTCATAGCTTTGTGGTGAGAATTAAATGAGTTAATAGATATAATGCCCTGAGAGTAGAGATGACACGTGAAGTGTTATGTAAGTGTTGATAATAATTATTATTACTAATACTACCTAAATGTCTCTTGAAGGAGCCAGCCATTCTCCATCTCCAAAAAGAGATGGAGAACAGATTCCATTTAAATCAAGCTGCAAAGTTGCAAAACTAGATCACGTATTTGTAGAAGCGCGACAAAATGCACGGCGAGATAAACACAGATGCAGGCAGGTCACGCAGGTCACGCAGGTCACGCAGGGCACGCAGGGCACGCAGGGCACGCAGGGCAGTGGTGCGCCTGTCCCGGGGGCGGGCGGTCTGGGGCCCGGGGCGGGGAGACTCTGAGGGGCCTCGGCTGGGTGCGAACGTTCTGGTTCTTGAGCCTGGGTGGGGGTCTAAGAGTCTTCACAATGATTTTATTTAAAAAATGGGAAAGGGAGGAGGGATCCAAAAGCAGCGTCTCTGAGGGTAGAATCTAACCCTGAATGGTCCCCAGCGCCTCATTGAGCCCCTCCCTCGTCCAGGCCACTGGCACCTGGGCCCCCACTTTGGCCCTTGGCCAGACAGCAGGCCCCTAATGGCAAGTGCAGGCCCCTCAATGGGCCCCTCCCCCACTGATAACGCCCCGCCCCGCTGATCCCAGTCCTCACTCCCCACCCTGCAGGCTACCCTTCATTCCCACAAAGCCCCCGCTGCCCCCAGCTCCCTGCCACCCCAGGGACTCCTGCCAAGAACACTCTTCCCACCCCATCCCCCCTTCTCGGGCCAGTGACAGCTCCCCTCCAGACGGCAGCTTCCCTGGCACCTGAGCCAAGACGCTCCAAGGAAGAGGGAAAGAGGGCTCCCCCCGCACCCCCCGGAGGGACTGTGGAGTACTCATTCACTCATTCATTCACTCACTCATTCATTCATCCGTCCACATGGGCTGGGGCAACACGCTGCTGTGGATACGGGTACAACTCTCCCGTCAAACAGGCCTGCGTCATTTCCAGGCGCCCCATGTCACGGGATCTGTGGCCCTGGGTGAGCTGCTCAACTCCTGTGACCCTCGGTTTCCTCAACCATAAACCGGGAATGCCAACAGCATCCAGGTTTTGGGATTTATAAGTGATGACAGAGAGAGCGCGTCCTGCTCCCCACCTTCCTCTCCAGGGGCACACCCAGCCACACTCCGCTTCCACTGACAGGGAGGGGCAGGAGAGTGAGCCAGACCGACCTTTGGTCCCCGTCCCCAGGGCCAGTTGGGAGCTGTAATGAAAAGAAGACAGGGAGTTCCCTGGTGGTGTAGTGGCTTAAGACTTTAGTACTGTCAGTGCTGCAGCTTGGGTTCGATTCCCAGCCAGGGAACTACCCACATACCAAAAAAAAAAAAAAAAAAAAAGACAAATGGGGCTCTGTGCACTGGGATGCCAAGTCAGGGCGTGTGGTGCGGGCATGGAGGACACGAGAAGGGAGAAGACTCTCTGAAGCTCTGTCCCATACACCCTTCTGGCCTCTAAGGCCCCAGAGTAAGTGACAGGACACCCCCAACCCCGGGCGCCCTCACCTCTCCCTTCAAGTACCCCAGGTCCAGCCACTGTGTTGAGAAGGCCACAGAATTCCCTCTCAGGACCTGGCTGCCTGCACACCTTCTGGCCAAAAACCTGCGCCAAAGACTGAGGCCCCATCCTCAGCACATTTTAATAGCAAATCTTACCTGTGGTCTTGGCTCAGTTTCTGCTGTGCTGTGTGGCCTTGAGCAAGTCACTCAGCCTCTCTGAGCCTCTGCTTCCCGAGTCAAATGAGGGGTGTGTGGGGCACACAAGTGCTTCTACTCTGGATTGGTCGCAGCAATTGCTGTCCCGAGTTCAGTGGGATCACATGCCTAAGTTTGTCCCAGGGAAATTCCACTGCCTTGTCGGTGAGGAGGGACAACCCCTGACCTCCTCCTACCTCCCACAGGGAAGGACTTCACGAAATGGCCAATAGACATAGAAAAGGTGCTCAACCTCATGAGTCATCGGAGAAATACAAATTAAAACCGCAAAGAGTGCACCACACGCCCACCAGAACAGGGAGTGTTTTTAAAAAATGACCGCACCGAGGCTGCTAAGACTCAAACGCGGGTGGGCGTTAAACGCTCACTGCCACTTTGGAAAAGCGTTTGGCAGTGCCTCCTGATGCTAACTATAGCCTCTCCCAGGACCCAGGCATCCCACCGCTGGGGACGGAGCCAGGAGAAACGAGGGCGTACAGCCACCAAAAGACACCGCAGCGATGTTCACGGCAGCTCTATTTGTAACGACCCCAAACCAGAAACGACCCAAGTGTCCATTCGTAGGAGAGCCAGTAAATCTCTGAAGGTATGTCCACACATGGAAACACTATGCAGCAGTAAAAAATGACAAACCACTGACACATGCACCATGATCAAATGTCAGACACACGTCCCAGGAAAACACCAGACACAAAGGGGTGCAGCTGCACGAGTCCATCTGAGTGAAGTTCAACCCGGGCAAAGCTGGTCTGTGGTGACAGGAGCCAGAACAGCAGTACCTCTGGGGAAGCATGGAATTGGGGGTGCGGGTCACAAAGGAGTGTTCTGGGACCCTGAAAATGTTCTGGTTCTTCATCTGGGTGGTCCTTACATGGGTGTCTCCACACATAGGTTTTCATTGATCTGTGCACTTAAGATCTGTGTCTTCTGTAAGTACGATATGTGAGCTCTTGCAAAAAAAAACACAAACAAAACAAGTCCCACGGGGGAGGCTCTGCCTTCCACCCAAACAGCCCCTGCCAGGCTTGGAATAGCAGGTCTCCTCTCCTGCGTGAAGGCCTGCCAAAGGCCTCAGGGCACAGGATGGCAGAGCAAGAGGGGTCCTCTGCACCTCCTGCCCACCCCTCCCAGTGGACAGACAGGAAACCTGAGCATCAGAGAGGAGAAGAAATTTTCTGAGGTCACAGTGAGCAGGCAGCAAAGCTGGGGTTTAAAACACCAGGTTTCTTGCTAGAACACAGGTGCTCCACCTGGAGATGGGCGGAGACCAGACACAGGGAGAGGGGCTCTGGGGGTCTGCAGGTGGCTGGAGGGCAGAGGTTCCACATCCTCAAACGAAAGGCCAGTGGGCGGAACCACTCTTGCCACACTCTGCTGGGCCCCTTCACGGCCAGAGAGGAAGGGTCATGGGGACCAGCCCCCACAGGGCCGAAGCTTTCAGAATGGGCAGCAACGTAAGAGAAAAGTAAAAGCAACCGACAGGCGCAAGGAGAGGCGCCAATAGATTCTCCAGGCTGCCGAGTTTATCTGCAGACTTCCCTGAGAAACTTGAGGTCTGAGGGTGGGTGGATTGGAGGCTTGGGGGCTGCACACGTACACCCTCACCCCAACTCCTAACCGGGAGGCATCTGCCCAAGAACTCAGAATTTAGAGACCAGAGGACCCGACCTACCCCGCCTACCTTTCCTCTCATTTTACAGATAAGAAAGCTGAGGCCCAAAGAGGGAAGATGATTGGCCTAAAGTGGCAAGCAAGAAGAATTCGACCTTATGCCACGCAGCCTTCCCAACCCAGAGAATGTGTCCAGGGAGCGTCTATCATTTCACAGAGGGGAAACCAAGGCAGGGTGGGAGGTTGCCTGGCCCCTGCTGCCTCCAGACTCTCTGAGCCTCCACCACTTTATCTGGAAGACGGGAGTGTGTACAGCTTACCTCATAGGGCTGAAGACCCAAGAAGCTAATATGTATGCAGTAAGTGCCTAATAAATGTTACTTCTCCTTGTTGCTGTTTATTGCTACCAGCAAAGCTCCCGGTGATTATCCTGCCAGCCAGCAGGGCAAGTGTTTGAGGACTGGCCCTCATCACTCTCGCTCTGGGTGCTCGGAAGCAGAAATGGTCCAGGGCACTACCCAGGATGAGTCACTGTCCTCTCCTGTCCTTCTCACTCTCCTAAAGGTAGCCTAGTCTGACCCCTTCCAGTCGGATCTAGAATTAATGATGAAGAACAAGGACTTTGGAATCAGCCACTGATGGTGTCAAATCCAAATCCAGGCCCCACTGCTGTGTGACCTTGGGCCAGTTTCTTAACCTCTCTGAGCTTTGCTCTCTTCATCTATAAAAGGAGGACAGAATAGTACCTCCCTCACAGAGATTCGATGAGGATTAGACGAGACAACGCGCAGAGCCTGATACAGTACATGCTCAGTAAGTGGGAGTTCAATTGTTATGACGTCCAGGCTCTTCTGTGACGGTCATCAGGGTGTTCCTGACCATGGCTCCCACTCCAGGATGGGGGAGGTGATCAGCTCGCCAGGCCAGGTGAAGGATGTGGCTTATGTCAAAGAATTACTGTTTAAATCAATCTCGAGGTTTCCTTTTACACACACATTAGTGCAAAAATGGAACCATGGGTCGTGCATACATGGCCGGTTGCCACATCAATGGCCCAGCCCTTATGGAAAGTGGTTCTTGGCCACAGCCACAGAAGTCAATATCCTCTGACCCAGTAACACCACTCCTGGGAATTCAGCCCGAAGAAATAATTCCACGGACTTAAAAAGGGGAAACTCCTGCAATGAGCATCTAGAAGAAGAAGAATGATTAGAGACGAGCCACACGTCCAGGAGCAGGAGACCATGGAGGGGCGGAGGGATGGTGGGGCCCACGGCGGGATTTGATGGCTGTCGTTAAGCGCTAATTACCAGCAATGCTGGCAGGTCCAGAAAAATGTTTACGTTTGAATAGAGGACCAAAAGGGAGCTGCCAACACAAATGAAATGATACAATTAAATGCAATTCGCCCACCTCTCAAAAAAGCGTTTGACTTTTTTCAATTAACGGCAACTATAATAACAACAAAAATAAAAGCATGGAGGACGGTTTCTCTGAAGCCATCAACTGTGGCTCGCACTTGAGGCCGCTGCCACCCTGCCTCTCCTTTGGTAGTTGGCCTGGTGGGGTGGGGGAGGGGTGATGCAGCGATGGGCCGGGCGGTCCGGCAGCAGTGTGCTGAGGATTATGGGGGAGGCCAGGTGAAGGATGTGGTTTATGTCAGGTAGGAAGTGTGTTCAGGGAGGACCCCTGGGAAGAGGTGTCCTCAGAACACTCTTAAATGATAAGGATGGAGCAGTCTAGGCAGAGGCAAGGAGGAACTGGGCTGCGGGCCAGAGCCAAAACGGCAGCCCCGGAGGAGACTGAGGAGTGTGCACCAGAGGGGAGCCCTGTGGTGGGCTTAAGGACAATCCTTGGGGTGCCCCAGAGGAGGATAGATGAAAGGGTGTGCCTGCAGGCAGGGCAACCCGTAACAGGCTGCTGCGAGCATCGCAGGGAGATGAGGCCGACTGGGAGGATGCACGGGGAGGAGCACAGCGCCCGAGGAGGCTGGCAGAGTGTCTGGGTTCAGGTGGGTAGGAGGCCGGTGGGGCATCGGGAGGGCAGTGCTCCGAAGCAGCTGGATCTGTTAGTCTGGCGCTCAGGAGAGAAGCTGGGGCCGGAGACGAAGCTGCTCTGGGGCAGCACGGGGGACCTCAGGGTATGGCCGAGCTCACCAAGAGAATGTGAGAGGAGAACGGGAGGGCCCTGAAAGGGGACAGAGAGGCAGAAAGGAAGGAGGGGCCAGGGAGAGGCGTCTAGAAGCCAAGGGCATGGAGATCTGTAGGAGGGAACGCTCAGCGCAGGCAGAGGTCGGAGAGGGGTCCAGCGAGGTAAGGACTGAAGCGTGCTGTTCGGTTTACCAATTCGGTGATGCCACCTCGAGCATTTTCAGTGTGCCCCCGTGGGAGACGGGTGCGTGGTGAGAGAGCCTGGGGGCATCCTTCTGAGCATGTTCGATGAGAAGAGGTGGGAGAAACCAGACAGTATCTGGCTATCTGGTGGAGGGGGTCCAGCTGAGCCCAGTAGTCTGACCCCACGTCTGCTGGGCTCCAGACCCCAGCTCCTCCCAAAGACCCCAGAGAGAGGGTCTCTGGCCGCCGCTGGGCTCAGAAGGATAAGCTGATTGGGCAGGCAACCCCAGGCTTCCTCTCCGTGGGTCCACTGCACTCAGAAAGCAGGAGGGGTTCGCATAGGGAAGCCAGGACTCCCCCAACCTGGGAGGTGGACTTGTGTCAAATCCCAGGTAGCAGGAGACCCCCAGCCTCAGCAGGCTCAGCGGAGGGGAGCCCACCCTGCCAAATCCGCAGGCGCTGGGGGAAGAGGTCCAGGACAAGCTGCACTGCCAGCCCCAGACACGGGAGGGACCACAGGTGCCATCTGGGTGGGGGGCAGGGGCCAGGGCAGGCAAGAGAAGTCTTCTGTAAACCAAATCTCCCACTACACATTAATAAAGTCTATTTCCTAAAAGGAGGATTTGTTCCTATTTCTATTTCTTGGCTATTTAAAACATTAGCAATGTTATAGCTTGAGGACAAAATTGAGTGAGCATACCTCTGCCAGACGCCTTCGCAAAGATGAACTCAGTCCGCTTAATACCCGGATGAGGCAGGTGCTATTCTATTACTGTTCCCAGGTTATAGGTGAGGACACTGAGGCTGCTGACTTTCAGCGTTTCTCTGATTACTGTTCCCTGCTCTGGACTCTCCTCCTAGACATCCCCCAGAGCCAGAGTGGGAAAAGGGGGTGCTGGCCTGGCAGAGAAGACTCTGGTGCTTTGCTCAGGCCTCTGTCCCTCACCTTCGGAGGACCCTGAGACCCAGGTCTCTCACCTGGGAGGTGGGAGGCTTGTCTGTGATAGCTGCCTGGCGGGGCCCTGACACCCTGTGCACTGGGCATGACACCGGCACAGAGGATTGGAGGGCCCCTGGACCATGGGCACAGCCAGCCCTCCACACAGGCGGAGAGAGCCATGGGCAGGGGAGCCCATTTCCTTCCTTCCTTGCTGCCTCTCTCCTCCTTGGCCTGCTGCACTCGGTTGGAGAGAGGTATAAAGGGGCAGCCCGTGCTATGGCCTGTCTCTCCTTCCACAGATCCAGGTGTGTTGCTAACGCCCTTCCCTGCAGTCTGGAAACTGTACGTGGCGGGAGTGGTCAGAGCCTGGGGGTGGTCAGTGCCTCCGTCTGCCCAGCTCCCTCTCAGATAGGTTCTCACAGGGAGCTGGGAGTCCCGAGACTTCAAAGGAGAAATGACTGGCCCAGGATTACACTGCGGCCAAGAATGGATTCCCTGTCAGACCTCTCGTGTCTGACCCTAAGCCCCAACCAGGAATGTCTGAAAAAGGTGACCGGGGACAGTAAAAGGAGGAGCCCGGGTGGGGCCTATCCCCCACTCAGTCCCCACTTCAGGGCTGTGAGCTTCCAGGTACCCTGGCTGGGCAGCACCGTCTGGGCTCCTGCCCTGAGGTCCGTGGCCCCGGTGGGGTGGGGTGGGGTGTTAAGGGCGTGGGAGGCGGTGACGGGCACCCGTGTCTGGCTTATGGGACACCGTTCCCTTCTCTTCGGTAAAAGAGGGCTACCTCGAATCCCTCGGGCAGACACCCTATTTCCCACCACTGGGAGTGAGTGCTGGTGCTGCTTTGGGGGTGTCTGGAAGAAGGAACGGACATCTAACGAAGTCCTAGCGGATGCAAAGCACCGTCACACACCCACCTATGCACGAACCCTCACTACAAGTGGGCACTGACCCCCACTCCGCAGACGCCGAAACCGAGGCTTACGGAGGGGCCCGGGGGGCACGCACGGGGAGGGCAGCCCTCCTCGCGAGCCTCCCGCGCTGTCACGGTGCGCGCGTGCCCTACCCCAGTCCTCCCTCCTCGCCCGCGGGGACGGAACGAACCCTCTTCCCCTTGACACGGATGGCAGAGCCGAGGCTGGGAGACGCGCCCTGCCCCGGGTCCTCAGCGCCGCGGGGCCCGCGGGACCCCGGGAGGCCCTCGGGCGGCCCCTCCCACCCCGGCGGGCCCCCCGACGGCGCAGGGCGCGGCGCGGCGCTCACCTCTAAGCGGTCGATGCGGTCCCGGAGGGCGCGCACGGCGTCCTCCAGCTCGAGGACGAGCGCGGGCGAGTCCCACGTCCCGTCGGCCATGGTTTCGCGGCGAGGCCCGGCGTCCTGGAGGCCGCGCGGCAGGCCGCTCTCGCAGCGGCCCAGCTTGCCTGTGAGCTCGCGGATGGTGTCCTGGTCCGCGCGGATGCGCGCCTCCTGCTGCAGCGCCGTCTGGCGCAGCTGCTCGGCCGTGCTCTGCAGCAGCAGCAACTCCTCCCGCTCGCCGGCCGCCGCGTCCCCCTGCTCGGCCCCCGACGGGCAGGCGGCCGCCAGCGGCGTGCACAGGAAGCGGCTGAAGAGGGGCACGGGCGGCAGCGGGTGCGCGCTGGCCGCCGGCGCCCCGGGCAGCGCGGGGGGCCGAGCCGAGCCGCCGGCGCCGTGCAGCGCGCTCAGGCTGCGCTGCGGGCCCTGGGACGCGGCGGCGGCGCCCGAGGCGGCCGAGGCGTTATCGGCGTCTCCGGGCAGCGCCCGCGCCGGGCTGGCCGCCAGGGGCACGCTGGCGATGATGCAGATGACGGCACCGAGGAACGCCAGCATGCCCGCGGCCAGCAGCACGGCCAGGAACTTCAGCGTGAGGCGGGCGGCGGGGGCTCCCGTGGCCCCCCGGCAGGCGCGGCGGCTGGGTCGGGGCGCGGAGCCCGGGCGCGCGGTGCCGAACCGAGCGGGAGGAGCCGGAGCCGGAGCCGGAGCCGGAGCTGTTGCCGCGGGCGCTGCTGCCGCCGCTCTGAGTCCGGGCGGCGCGAGGAGGAGAAGGCAGCCGGCCGGCGGGGAGGGGGAGCGGGCGCGGCGGCCCCGCCCTGCCGGCTCCCCCGGGCCGGCCCTGGCGCAGCCCCGCACCCGTTCCGCGCCGGGCGCGAAGGTGGGGACTCCGCCTGAAATGCGGCGAGGGGCGGAGGGCGGGGCCCAGAGCTTTATCCTGTCGCGATCACAGCGCAGAGGGGTGCGACCCGATGTCCGCGTGGCGGGACTCCTGGACGACCCCCTACCTCATCCTTCCAATGCTGGCCCCCTCCCCGAGCGGGTAAAGCCAACAGCTTTCCCCCTTGTCACGCCCTGAGCTGAGCGAGTTACCATTAAGCCTCACCATGGACGTGCTCACAGTATAAATAAGGAAACTGAGGCCCTCTGAAGTCAGGTCGCTGTCCAAGGTCACACGGCTCGTGCGCGCTGGAGCAGCATTAGGGCTCAGGCACATCTGAGTGGACGCAGACTGTGGAATGGAGTTGGGGTGGGCTTGGAGAGAGGAAGAAAAGAGGCCAGTGTTGAGGACAGGGGACTGGAGATTTTTACCCAACCTCTATTTATACTTTAGCCACATGCCTGTCACTTCACACCCCCAACCTCCTGAAAGAGCAGGGTTCACGCCTCTCCACCCCCATCAAAAACAAAACATCTTTCTGTGATCTGGAAGAATAGCAGAAGTTCCTCCTCTGACTCCTTGGGGGCAGAGACCAATCAAGAGAGAAGACCCCTCTCCTGGCTGCAGTCTACATTAGGATGGCAAACCCTGGTGGCCCTGTGGACCAGGCCCCGGAGAGAACAAGGAGTAATGGGAGTGGGGTGTGTGGTATGGGGGTGGTGGAGGAGACTTGTACTTTCTCCTGTCAAAAATGTCTCTATAGATTTGTTGCAAATTAACTTTCCAATTGATACGAGGTCTGACAATTAAGTTTGCAAACTTGCCACCGTGCCCTTACGTTGGCAGCACTGTACAAACAACTCGGTAAGGTGTCATAACCTTGGTGTACCTGTGTCTCACAGCTGTGTTTGTGTGACAGTGTCTTGCTGAGTGGCGTTTGTTATTGTTATTCCTTGTTTTTGTGTGCTATCGCGAGAACGTCGGAGCTTGAATTAGAGGAACGAACAAACACTAAATTTCTTGTTAAACTTGGCAAGAGTGAAAGTGAAGTCAGGGACGTGTTAGTCCAAGTTTATGGGGATAATGCCATGAAGAAAACGGCCGTGTACGAATGGGTTAAACGTTTTTCTGAGGGAGAGAAAGCGTCACTGATGAAGAGAGGTCAGGGCGGCCAGTATTGACAAGACCTGATGGAAACTTGCAAAAATCAGTCGAATTGTGCATCAAAATCGTCGGCTGACTGCGAGAAGCCTAGCAGACCAAGCAAACGTCGATAGAGAAACAGTCAGGAAAACCTTCACTGAAAATCTGGGCATGAGACAGGTGTGTGCAAAAATGGTCCCGAAGGAGCTCACCGATGAACAAAAGCAAAGGAGAGTTAAGTGTGCCAAGACCTTTTGGAGAGGCAAGACGGTGTTGTGGGCCGTGTCGTCACTGGTGATGACACCCGTGTGCACCAATACGACCCTGAGACAAAGCGTCAAAGTTCAGGATGGGAGGCAGCCAGTTCTCCGTGACCAAAAATGTTCTGTCCAAATCAAGAGTCAAAACGATGTTGCTAACTTTTTTTGATGTCAGAGAGATTGTCCATTATGAATTTGTACCAACTGGACAGTCAGCCAAGTTTACTATTTGGAAGTGCAGAAAAGGCTGCGTGAAAAAGACAAAAACGACCTGAACCTTTCGCCAGCAACTCATGGCTCTTGCATCACGACTGTGCCCCAGCTCACGGCACTGCCTGGGAGGGAGTGTTTAGCCAGCACACACATAACTGCATTGGAACACCCCCCTACTCACCTGATCTGGACTCCAATGACTTTTTTCTTTACCCGAAGATAAAGGAAATATGGAAAGGAAGACATTTTGATGACATTGAGGACATCAAGAGTCATATGATGACAGCTCTGATGGCCATTCCAGAAAAAGAGTTCCCAAACTGCTCTGAAGGGCGGACTAGGTGCTGGCGTTGGTGCACAGCTTCCCGAGGGCAGGACTTCGAAGGTGACCACAGTGATATTCAGCCATGAGGTCTGCAGCACTTTTTCTAGGCTGAGCTCACGAACTTGATCATCAGACCTCGTATGACAAAGGGAGGAGGAAGAATTGAGCAGGGAGAACCTCGGACCTCAGTGCAGGTCTGACAAGGTGTCGGCCGACTCAACAGGGAGCTCTGGGGCCGAGACTGCCTATTAGGGAGGTTTTCCCGGGCAGAAATGCCCGGTCCCTGGTACGTTTGAATGCTCAGTCATTAGCTGGGAGATGGGAGCTGCCCCAGAAAAGGGGGGGCTTCAGCTCCAAAGCTGGGGTGATGTCCATGCAGAAACCTGCGCACAGATGTTTATAGCAGCTTTATTCATAATTGCCAAAACTTGGAAGCAGCTAAGATGTCCTTCAGGAGGTGAATGGAAAAATAAACTGTGGTAGGTACATCCAGACAATGGAATGTTATTCAGTGTTAGAAAGACATGAGCTATCAAGTCACGAAAAGACATGGAAGAACCTTAACTGCACATTATTAAGTGGAAGAAGACAGTCTGAAAAGGTTACATGCTGTCTGAATCTAACCGTACAGCATTCTGGAAGACCCAGCTATAGAGAGGGGAAAAGGTCAGTGGCTGCCAGGGGTTATGGGGGAGGGAGGAACGAACAGAAGAGCACAGAGTTCTAGGGCAATGGGGGGTACACGTCATTATACATCTACCCAGAACCCACAGCACGCACATGACCAAGAGTGAGCCCCGAAGGAAACTATGGACTTTGGGTGATAACGACGTGTCAGTGCAGGTTCACCCACTGTGACACACGCATCACTCTGGTGGGGGATGCTGATAGTAGGGGAGGCTGTGGGGGGCTGCCTCCCTCCTTCACGACCCATTCTAATTCCCCTTGCCCTCTGTTGAGAAAGGGGAAGGATATAGTTTCCTCCCCCTAGCCTAGTAAAGCCCATGGCACAACGCACCTGCTCAATAAGGAGATGCATTTTCTAAAAGGTTAGGGGACGGAGGAAGTAGAATTGGGTAGGGAAGCCTCAGGCTCTAATAAAGCCATTGCTGAAAGATGTGGAGAATGGATGCTAGTTAGGTGACTTGGTGGCTTCTGCCACAGGCACATGCTGAGCCAGACTCAGGGTGACTACCTCACCCCAGATTCAGTGCTGGAGTCCCACATCCTGGGAGACTTCTCGGTCCCGGGCTCCTCGGGCCAGCTGGCCACCGGAACGATCTCCAAGTTGCACTCCTCGGTGCTGGCGCAGAACAGAGATGGAATGACACACGACTCTCGTTCCCTGCCTCCTCAGCCGCGTGCTTCCCTCCGCTACAACATCTCCCACTTTACCTGTGTCCTGCAGACTGTGAGCCCCTCCGGGCACCAGCTACATCCTCCTCATCTCTGTGTCTCAAACTTGTGGACACTCAAACTCCCAGCACATGAACACAACCCCGCTTGGGGTGTGCTGTGAGCCAAAGAACCTCCTTTCCCCGGGGTGGAGAAGTGACAGCTGGGGGCAAAGATGGCTGCCTGTGTCCATCCTGGACATGTCTACCTGGAGGGTCCATTCTCTACCCAGAATGGACTGTCCCGGGACCAGGGCTGCCTTGGTCACCTCATGTATAAAGGGGGCCCTGTCCCTATCTGATAGGATTGAAATGAGAATTAGGTAAGACCAGATGACCTCCCGGGGACTCAGGGAAAGGGGTCATTTCTCACCATGCTGCTTTGTATTCCCAGGGTATGCCGCAGTGCCTGGCACCTAGTAGGTGCCCAGGGCGTGCTACCCGCTTCCTTACTGATTGTACTAGCTAACGACCGAACGCTAGCATGCATTAGGTGCTCAGTACATTGTAATGTCCTTTCTACCTCTTTATCTGCAGGTGCCTACAGAGACGTCTTCCATAGTTGCTCTGTCCTCTGTGGTCTCCTGCCACCCCCTTTCTGGGCAGAGTCAGGGGCTCACCCAGACCAAAGTTCCCATCGACACGGCCCAGCCCGGGGCTTTCCACAGAGCAGCGAGGCTCGGGTGGGGCCCAGGGGGGTTGCCGATTCGCAGCGGATTCCGGGATCAGGAGCCGACCAGAGGGGCGGGGCAGGAGCCCGGGAGAGAGCTTTCCTCTCTGGGGAAGCCCAGAGATTTCCATCCAGGATTTCTGCTTCCCTGGAAGCAGCAAAAGGAGCCAACCCAGCTCCCAGGCTCAGGCAGGAAGCAAGGACATCTGTTCCCAGCTCAGGAGGGGCTGGGAGCCGAGCAGGGAGCGGGTGTCCTCCCGGAGGGGGGCCTGGGGGCTGGCTGCAGCGTGTGCGCCAGAGTCCAGGCCCAGCCAAGAAAGAGCAGAAGGAGTGGCCGCCTACTCGGGCTGTGTCCCCTTTCCGGGGCTGCCAGGACTGGGCCCGGGACGCTCCCGCTGTCGCCCTATCACCCTAGCGGTGGTCCTTCCCCATGCTTTGTCCTCTGCCACCTTCTTCCCGGTGGCAACCCTGGAGCCCCATGACGTCATCAGCCCTGCCTCCCAGGAAGAACATGGAGACTCAGAGAAGTGGAGTCATTTACTCAGTTCCCGTGGTCAGTGGGTGCGGCCTGGGAGTTGAGCCCCGAAGTTTTCAGGTTCCACGTCACCCGCTCTCGCTCTCAGGCTCTGCCTGCTGAGGCTGCGGCCAAGTTCACCCTGGAGCTTCCCTTCTGCCCTGGGCTCAGCCCACCCTTCTCCGGACGCTTCCCCGACCCCAGAGGCCTGCCTAAACCCATTGGCCACTGCAGCCCCCCCGCAGTCCCAGCACCGGTTTCTGGTTGCATTAATCTGTAACAAGTAGGTGGACCAGACGTCCCGTTTTAAACGGAACAGAAAACAATACTGTCCCATCTCTGAGGGCACGTCGGTCAGCCCACCTGCAGGTGGGGAACGTTGTGAGGGCTGGCGCGGTGCCTGCCTCCTATCTGGGTCACTGGCACCCAGTGTGTGCTCAGGGTGTGTTTGCTTCACGCACGATGGAGCCTGAGGACGGATGGCCATGCCTCCAGCTCCTCCAGAAAAGGCCGTTTTCTGCTGACCCCCAGGCTCCTGCAGCCACAGCGCGTGAGCAGGGGAGCTGAGTGTCGGCGCTGGGGAACGGGGTGGGCCGCAAGGCCTGTGAAAGAGAACAGCCCCTGTGAGAAAGCGAATCAAGGACAGGGGACAGGGGGCGTCAGAGCAGAGGTTTGCGATGGGGCTAGAGGCAGGCCTGGTTGGGGACCTGGGCCCTGCCCTGAATGGTCGTTCACGTGTGTCTGCCGAGGAACCCAGAAGGCCTGGGAGCTACTCTTCACAAACCGTGTGTTTCCCGATCTAGCGCAGGGTACCGAGGGTGACGTCCCGGGGAGGTGGGGGGCGCAGGCTGGTGCCTACCAGGCTGACCAGACGGCCCGTTTTAAATGGCACAGAAAACAACGGCTCTGTCCCATTTCAAAGGGATGGTCAGCGTCGTCTCTCTGTGCTGAAGTCAAGGTGTCAGGAGGCTGACCACACGTACCCTCTGAGACGGATCAGGACGATTGTTTACTGTCGCGTTGAAAACGGGGCATCTGGTCAGCCTAGTACCTACCCGAGTCTCTCAGAGCCAGAGCGTGCACGGACACCAGCGCAGCGGCAGTCCTGCAGGCGGGGCTCCTCCTTGCTCCCGCCCCCCGAGCCTGCCACCCGTCCTCTCGGACCCCCGGCGGTGGGTCCGGCCTTGGGTCTGTCTCCTCACTGAAGTTTGCAGCCATCAGCAAATTAAACACATGCACGCTTTTATTTTAGATACAGAAACTGATCAGCAGGGAGGGAAAGGGCCTCCCCGAGATAATCCAGCAAGGAGGCCTCCAAGAACAGCCCTGACGATGACACACACACCGAGCTGCTCCTCACTACGTTCCTAAGTGCTTTATATGTCATCCCTGAAAGCCCCGCCCCCATGTCACAGACAGTGACACCAAAGCACGGAGAGGTTAAACAACTTGCTTCACGTCAGTCAGCTGCCCAGGTGAGGAGCTGGGAATCAAAGCCAGACATTCAAGCTGGTGACCACTAGGACGTACGGCCTCCCTGCTTGGACACGCCACGCAGGGGAGGCTGTTCTGGAGGGCCCGAGCCCGGTGGACGGGGAGGGGGCGAGAGGGCAGGGCCCGAACAGCCAAGGGCAGTACGGAGAGCCCGTGAGGCTGAGGCATGAACGGACACACGGACGCGCGGACACACAGCCCGAGCGGGCTTGGCAGGCTGGTGGCAGGCAGAAGGGCTTGCACACTGGCCAGGGGCGGCCTCTAACCCACTCTGTGGCCCAGTGTTTCCCACCTCGGGATGAACTTCAAGCGTATCTCATAGCTTTTTCAGTCACTCTTGGGGTTTATCTTATGTTTTCTGTACGAGGGATGGCCAAGAAATTCACGAAATGAAGAGGAAGAAGGGTAAAAAACACCTGTTGATTATTTTTCCTTTTCAATAGAGTCACCCTTAACCTTAACGCACTTCAGATCTTTCAATGAGTTTATTTATGGCCTCGGGGGGAAATGTTTTGTTTCTGCCCTCAAAGTATGCTGAAATCGCCGCTTTAACCTCTTCGTTGTGTGTAAATTTCTTCCCTCGAAGCTGTTTTGTCATATTTGGGAACAAATGATGACAGGGCTGGGCTGGAGGGAAGCCACCGTCCTGAAGAGCAGCCAAGGCAACATGGCTCTCGTGCTGGGCACGTTGTCGGGCAAAGGCAGCGCCCCCGGCCCATTTTCCTCTTCTTTTCTCCGTCACAGATTCTTCTAACTGTTCCACAGCCTGAAACAGTCCTCTCCAGTTATTGTCACACCCTGTCCTTGTAATCGATC